>JARKHS020017587.1:0-71659 GCA_030143305.2 Amblyomma americanum | reverse complement strand
AAATTTTTTTTTTTCGAAAATGAAACAATGTAATGTAATTGAAGATAAGGATAGACCTTTGCATTGATTCACAAAAAAGAGTATGAGTAGCAAAATATTTGTACATATTTGGAAGAGACATATTGAATAGATCAGCACCTTCTTTTTCTGCAGCATTCAATAATCGCGGAAGGTTGCACCGGAGTATTTGTTGTCCATAGGCAGTGCGACATTTTGGAACTTTCCATCGTTCTGGAGTTCTGGTGCCGTAGGTGGGATAATTGGGTCTTAATTCTGCCATTTCCGTAAAAACTGTACTCTCTCGTTGGACACTTAAACGATACTCCCTGCATAATTTGTATTCGTATATATTTCCTACTTTCAATAAATTAAGCGAAGCAAAGATATGTGAAGAAGGTGCTGTGTATTCAACGTTTTCAATTATTCGTACTATTTTTTCTGTATCCTTTCAAGCTTCAAGACATTAGTTTTTGTTGATGTTCTCCAAAATAATTGAGAGTAGTGCACTTTGTTTTCAAAGAATTGAGAAATCAAGTATTTATACATGTTTTTTTAACGTTTTTTATTAAAGAATACGGCTGCATGGTCCTTCTGACTAATACGACAGCGTAAACAGGCATGCCTGCCATCTGCAAGCGTCTGTTCGATAACGCTTGCGCCCGATATTACCACCAAACATTCGAGAAAGTGTTTAATGAGAGTTGTATACCACCTGAGATACTCGGCGAGTCGTAAATAAACAGTGATTACTCTTATTAGCGTTTGCTATGATTTAGTCCTCATTCACTGCTATTCCTCGTGAAACATCAAAATGCACACGAACACAATTGACAATCTCTATAGAAGCTTTTGAAACCTAATTGAAGCTTTTGAAACCCGAAGCTTGATTTAGGCTATCCCTCAAGTGCAGTAAAAAAACTCTCTGAAGGACGCAATAAGGGACCTAATGAGTCGTCACTGTGAGTGGCAACGCCGCTTCCATTGTATTTAATGGGAAATTTCGGATTCGACGATGAATCCGTTATACTGGCGACAATTCGCGCACGAAAAGAAGCAAAAAAGGCGGGAAAATAAGAGTTCTAGCTCCAAACCAGAAAACCCAATATCGAAAATGCACGTCTAGGTGATTGTGACATAGAGAGTGGAGACTGTGGCGTTAATTTTGTGGCAAAAAACTGAAACCATTACACTGATAGCCGCATAAGATAGCATGCTGCTTCTTTTGCTTGACCAAAGTACATTGACTAGAAATACTGTTCTTTAACGCCTAGACATTAAGCTGCCCGTGCCGCAGAAAATACGGCGGGGTCGTTAGCGTTGGCTTCTTTCACCTTTAACGAAATATCCACGAAAAAATCCTCACAGATGCACCCAAGGTAGGCCACATAAGGCACGTGAACTTGTGTCATCATCACAATCTTTCCATCAAATTTTTTGTAAACTGTCCACCTTGACAAGTGGCAGTGTAATCAACTGGTCTTGAGGAGTTGCTAATGAAAGACAACCTGGGCCACACAAGCCCCATCGGTGTCCGCTCCTGCCAGCGCAGTCCACTGGCGCATTGCTAGGCTGCTGCACTACTGCGCAAGGAGGGATGTGCCCACTTCGAGTGATCGATGAACCTAAAGTAGACAATGAAGAATTCCACATATATGTTCATTAATCCATTAGCGCTATCACATGTTTACCGTAGGGCAGAGCGCAAGTGTTCCCTCCACTTTTTATTGCCAGAAAGAAGCCAAATACATCACAACAGTAGTCAGTCGAGAGAATTGGTATAAACAAATACCAAAATTACAGTAAATATAACTATGTCTTCTCCAGCATGTGCAGTCCTTCTTGCTGCATTACAAAACGCGTATTACGTGGTCAATATAAAGGCGCAAAGGTTGTCCTAATAGGCAAACGACTAAAAAAGAGTGCTGAAAACAAATTTTCTGCTTTCAACATTATATACATACTTACATCAATAATCACTGCCACAAGAAACATGTTCTGGCGAGGTTAGGTAGTAATTGTCAATGAAGATGCGGTGATGCTTTCAAAGATGGCATACAGTGCACCCAACATATGTCAAGAACGAGCGAGTTGTGTGTTCCTCAGCTCACAAAGCCGCTCGAATCAGGAAGACAAAAATGGCGATGAAATACTATGAGGTTAACAACTGCTTATCAGATGCTGAGGTTAACAGATGCTTAGGTCCATAGCAATTGTAACTAAATGCTATCGCTACATATATCGCGCGTTGATCCCGTAACACGCAAAAAACGGCTCCTCTACATACGTTTTGCCCTCTTTTCGAGCTCTAATGGGCGATAACATTAGGTCTAGACAGAAAAATTAGTAGAGGTGTATGTGTTACTAGCGGTTGTGCTTTAATTTTGAACACTATACAAATGCTCTTATTTCTTGAAAATATTTTGAACGCAAAAGTGTTTTATCAGCAGGCTACCGAACTCAAGTCCTGTATACCACTTTCCAAGTGACAAGTCCTTTATAGATAAGTGTTAAAGAAAATGAAGTAGTTCTTATAGTCCCCTCCTGCGTCTTAGTGCCTTTGGAATTTGCCTGCTAACAAAAGCTCGAAGGATGCAATCCACTCTTTGGCGGCCGCGTTTAGATGGAGCTGAACTGAAAAAAGGCGCTGATACTACGAGATGACAGCATCCGCACTTTACAACACAAAGTGACTGAAATTCTTTCAGTAAGCCCCTCTCCACTCAGCGCGTCCCTTCACGGGCGCGTGCAGTTTGAAAATTTAATTAGAAGACCAAGCCAAACGGCGAAAAGAAGCAAAGTAATTTTTTATGATTAGCACTGTTAATTAATTTGTTCAGAAACATTTGACCAGCATTTGTTTCAAATCAATGAATTTTAGAATTCTTCACCCTCAGCCTCTTTACACCCCATGGAATAACCTTCTCCTTGGAATAACCCTTCCTTTTAGGAGCGGCAGGCACCTTATCACAGCAAACTTGCTAAACTAATCCTAGAACTGTGAGTCTTCCAGCTACCTTGGAATCAATTCGGTTACCTTAAGGGATAATCGGTAATCTTGCCTTTGCATTAACATACCCTTCCCAAGACTATTCTTTCTTCTTGATTTTGACTAAGATATAGCAAAAAAAGCTACCTAGTCAGTATGATTTTCTCAGGCACTTGAAATTCAATTTTATTTTTTAAAGGTGATATAAGCGTTATTTCAAGATTCACTAAAGCTCGAGGCCACAAGTCATTGCGTTCAGAAGGCGTCTAGTTTCAGATGTATGCTACCTGCGCCTCACCAGCTGGTATGATTAGTTACGTTGCTTCTAAGACTTTTTCTACTTCTACATTAGTTACGGTCGTTTTGCACGACTGCTGTGCACTACGTTCAATATAAATTCCGATTCATTAATTATTGTATAGATTTTTGCAGAACTCGATTGCTCCAATACTTTCTACCCATATTGCTAATGACAATCAACTCTGTGTGTCTCCGCTCACATCAAATTTAAGCCTGTATTTTGTTTCCTCTTGCCTGATTTTAGGCTAGTTACTTGTTTTCGGGGACGCTCAATTTTCTTCATATTGTGACGAAGTGGTGACTGCAATCGGGGGAACAGAACGACAGCGAACATGGGGTCTAAACAAAACACTTTATTTGGGGCTGACTTGCGCCCACAATGGTCTGAATCACTCGGCGGTGGCGTAGCAACAAGCGTGCTCGGCGGTCGTCGAACAGAATGGCCGCCGCTGGCGGCCGTGCTCAATTTAAAGCTTATAGCGAACTTTCGAGATAAAGCGTGCAAAGTTAATAGAACATTCTGGAACCACGCAGAATCAACTCTGCCTGGCTGCGATCAATCGAGATAAATATAGTCGCGTCTTTGATCTCAAAAAAAGCGATAAAGTGGTTTGCCGGCATCTTTGAAGAATGAACAAACACTATCAAGGCTTGCGGCAATATTATACTCCTCTAGAATGGTTATTTTGGGATTTATGATTTGCTTTAGTAGTTATGCCGGTTTTATTCTGTCTATCGAGTTAAAACCTTTCTCAAATGAACGTTTTTTTAATAAGATAATTCCTCTTCTGGCATCTTGTCGGTATCCTGTCTAACCACCCTTCCGCATATTTTTACTCCGCACTGCGCATTCTTACCTTAGCAATCGTCGTTCATTGCTTGACCATTAAGGTTGTCGTGCTCATTTAAAACCACGTACTTGTTCTGCATCGGCATCCTTTATTTTTCTGCTTTCCTTCGTAGCACTACTTCCGTGATGGACTCAATCCTCACCAGTGTGTTCCATTCCTTCTTCAGCTCTAGGCGACTTCAGACATTGCCCCCCATATGATCAATACATCGCACCTTTCCGAGGTTTTGCGTTCTGTGTACGATGCAAAACGAGCGCACATTTTACAGTCTACTTTGTTTCCAGTCTCGCAATTCAGAGTTCTCTATGTACAATTAATGTTACACATTCTCCATAAGAATGTATTCCTCCTCTGTGCAAACTCGATTAATTCTTCCCTACTGCTATTCCCGGACCTATGTCATAGTCGCCCCCTGCCTGGACTCTAGCCTGCGTCTTCCTACCGTGGCCCACCAGCACAGCAACGTGGGCTTTTACTGTGCACATCCCCAATCCCAGGTCTTCACAGAAGCTTTCGAAAATCTGGCGATAATGACCGGATGTATGCGCGTAGACTTGCACCACTTCCAGTTTGTACCTCTCAATAGTCTCTATTACAACTGCCGCCCTCTCGCGCATAGTATAGAAATTTTTATTGTTTCGAGCTATATCCTATTTGATGCGGAAAATCGCACACAGCTCTAGTATCTCCGCTACTCAACAATCACAAAGCGCATGCCCACCCTTTAGCACTGTATACTTCTAATTAAATTAAAATTTACTTCCTTTTAGACGCCGGGCACAACTCGAGCGCTCTACAAAACTGCCGTGACCTATGTACAGGCTCCGGTTGGAAGAGTGCAACAATTCTTGACATGTCGTTCAGCTATAGAAATCCCTTCGGTCCATCTAAAGCCGATTCTAATTTTCACCACCTCCGGATCTTCAATGTTCACTAAAAAAGGAAAGCGCGCAATGTGCACTGACATCGGAGAGCACTGGGGCGGCTTTTGCGTTGGCGAGCGCCATACCGCAGTCTAAAGAGAGGCTAGAGAGATAATCTGCTTCTGCGGAACTGGAGAGGAGTGCATAGCGATGCCGTGAATCAAGCGACAAGAGCGGGAAGAGGAACAGCGGCGCCGACAGCGGGCGAGCATCAAGCACTCACTGCAACGAGCGTGCATCATAAACGGCTCAAACACACCGCGCCAGGCAAGGCGCAATGTGCAAACTGTAAAAGCATAAAAATTATTAATAAGATATATGTGCCATCCAAAGTAAAGAAAACTTTAAATGCTGTAATATAAAGTGTAAAATTATTCATCACTATTATCATAACCCGGACTATGCCCAGCGCCGGGCAAAGTCCTCTCCCATATCTCTCCATGTCTCTCCCTAGTCTCTTGTCCTTTGCCAGCTGCGCCCACCTTATGCCAGCAAACTTCTTAATCTCATCCGCCCACCTAACTTTCTGCTCCCCCCGCTACAATTGCTTTCTCTTGGAACCTAACGCGCTACTTTTAAGGACCGGTGGTTATCTTGCCTTCACATTACATGACCTGCCCGAGCCGATTTCTTTGTCTTGATTAAGACGAGGACATCATTAAGCCGCGCTTGTTTCCTCACCTACTCTGCCCGCTTCTGGTCTCTCAAAGTTACACCTATCATTTTTCTTTCCATTGCTCGCATTGCTGTCTTTACCTAGAGGTGGACCATTTTTGACAGCCTCCACCACTCTGCCACGTAGCTGGTTACTGGTAAGATGCAGTTTCTACTTTTCTCTTGAGAATAATTGGTAAACTGTCATTATTGATCTAAGACAACCTGCCATATGCACTTCAACCCACTCTTATTCTTCTATTTAAATCCCTATCATGATCTGGTTCAGCGGTCACAACCTGCCCTAATTAGACATATTCCTTTACAACTTGCAGCACCTTGCTACCATTTGTGAACTGCTGTTTCCCTGCTAGACTGTTGAACATTATTTTCGTTTTCTGCATGCCAACTTTTAGACCCACCGTTCTGCTCTGCCCGTCTAACTCATTGATCATGCTCTGCAATTCATCTCCTGAGTGACTCAGCAAAGCAATGTTTTCAACATTTGGTAGATTTTTTGGGTATTCTCTATTAACTCTTCTCCCTAATAGTTTCCAATTCAGACCTCTGAATACCTCCGGTAAGCAGGCGATGAATAGCATTGACGAGATCGTATCTCCTTGCCTGACGCCCTTCCTTCTCAGAACTTTGTTGCTTACTTTATGGAGTACTATTGTAGCTGTGCAGTTGCTATAGACATCTTCCAGTATTTTTGCCTAAGGCTCTTCTACACCCTGATTACACAATGCCTGCATGACAGCCCAGGTTTCCACTGATGCAAATGCTTTATCGTAATTACATGTAGCGGTTGCTTACATTCTGCGCATTTCTATCACCTGATATATAGTGTGAATATGATCCATTAAGGAATTTTTTTTGCGAAAGCCTGCCTGATCATTTGGTGGATTGAATTCTAAGGTTTCCAACAATCTATTAGCGAGTAAGTACGTTCCATAGTAAATACTGTGTACACAATGTACAGTAAACTGATCGGTCTGTAATTTTTCAAGTCCTTGGCGTCTTCGTTCTTATCAATTAAGATATGTTAGCGTGCTTCCAAGCTTCTGGTACAGTCGAGGCCAAAAGGCATTGATTATAGAAGGTGGCTCTTTTTTCCAGAACAATCTTCCCTCCGTCCTTCAACAGATGCGCTGTTACCTGAACTTCACCAGCTGTTTCCTCCATTGCATTGCTCCCAAGGCTTTCTTTACTCCCTCTTTTGTTAGTGACGGGAAGACGCATTTTTGTGCGCTACTGTTTCTTCCATTAGCATTTTGATGAGATAGGCTACTGCATAGATTTGCTCGCAATTCTTTGGCTAAAATGGAAATCACATGAAAATACATCACCATAGATTCGCATTCTCCTTGCGAGGTTCATTGCATTAACCGAAACTTACGTCTCCATATGTTTGAGTTCATTTGCTTTATTTTTTATTATCTTGAAGGTTGGCGTTCTTACGGCGTGTTGTTTTGCAGGATTTTAGCATTTGCATTGAATTTATTTTCTCGTCAACAACGCCGTTCATTACACCGCATCACTTTTTTTTATCAAGCCAGGAAAGTTATTTCTAGCTTGTTAAATACAATAAAATCTCATTGGATCGACTGTGATTACGTTCCACAGCTCCTACAGCGATCACAATTACTCAAAGGGTTATATGCCCCATAATAAAGGTAGTGAGTGTGTTTTAAGTACTGCCTAGATGAAAGTAATGGATGTTTTCGTTTTGTCGACTGACAGATAACTATCTTTATCACAATGAACAACCAATCCAGGTGGGGCCCTTCAAAGCATGACGGGAGCCCGCTAGGGATCAAGCTCATTACTATACAGACGGGTTAAAGTGACAATTAAAAAAATTTGGTTTTGGCTGTTATGCCTTAAATTGTGCACGTAAAGCGAACCGTGACAATATTTTACGCTTTCTAAAAGAAAACTAATGTTATTATAAGCATTCAAAAATTATCCGCCAACTACACTTTAGTGATCGACTTAAGAGCGTTAGCTCAGGTAGCTTCAAGTGTTAGTACTTTTTTATGAATTTTAAACTCAGACTCCATATGCGCAGCGCCACCTTCCCAGAATCATCCCTTTTAAGACAAGCAGCGCCACGCACCTCATGGATATTCCACTACGACTGTGATTTACAGCCACCTTCGCTATAACCGGTATATTTCCTCGTTGTAGGAGTTAATAAATTTTATAATCCCGTGCATCAAAACACTACGAAGCGTTTGACATCATCCGCAACCCCTTCGACACACGGTTCGGCCGTAATGACCGACTGATCGTCCTCGGAATGCACCATTTGGGGGCCGAAAGGTCGTCGCTGTGAATTTGAGACATATTTCGGGCTTGATCTCAATGAGTAATTTTATACTCCGCAACATGCCAAGTCAGCTGACACCTATTTGAACGTTCTGCGTCGAACGTGTGGCCACCAAATTTTACGCAAATGGTGGTCTCGGGGTGGTCCCACTTCTACGGCCACTATACTGGTGCAGACCTCTACATGGTGTTACAGGGAAGAAAGCAATTTTGAAAAATAGGAGTTGAGGCAAATAAATGGCTTTCGCGGCGTGGTATCGCCAGCGATGGCGCACAACAGAAAACCTGTGTATGATCTTAATTCTTAAGCTGATTGTCTGGTTTTTGACAATGACCTTTTTGACTATTAGAGGTAGTCCTCCTGCTTGCAATTAGAGATCTGTAGCAGGTCGTTAGTAAGAGCCATATCAGTTTTTAGAATTTAGAAAACGCGATTACCCGTACCGCTATATTTCGACAAAATTTAGCTATTTCGACTAGTTACGTGTGCTGGAGGGTTTGGTTTTAGTGCATGCTTTCGAAAGCGCACTTATTTTCGCAGGATGCTGCCAGATATTTTTGAGGCGCTGCGACGAGAGTAATCACGTTTTGGAAAATGTACAACCTGATATGACGGTTACTAGCGATCGGCGTCAAATCTCGAATGGCAACCAGGCACCTAACTCTAAAGGTTAGAGTTAATCTTTGAAATTTATTTAACCACCTTACTAGTGCAAATGAATCACCTGTATTCTGGGGTTCGCCAAGCCTGGCAATACCATGCCGCAAAAGCCATATTTTTAACTCAAGGACAATATATTTGAAAATTACTTAGTCTTCCCTGTAACACCCTATGTAACGGATCGAAAATATAGGTATAAAATGAGGCGTTACGCTTACACTATTGCTCTGTGATACCGTGGGGTCACGTGGTAACTGTTTTGGTCAATGTGACTTTGTTTGCAAACAGACGTATCCTTGACAAAGGAAGCCGTACCAGCCTTGTAGCAGGTGAGGCGCCCACCTGGCGGCATAAATGTACGGATTACAGACGCAGCGGACATAAAGCCTGGCTTTTGAAGTGCAGCTTGGCAGTAATACTGTGCCGAAACTCAGATTAGACGTAAGGGTGCATAAACACGCAAGACTCACTCCAACGATCACGCCGGATGAATTTCAAAAGTACGGCAAACAGCTAACACGGCAAACGTCGGTCTCCTTCCATTCAAACGACTTTCTTGTCGGCTCCTTGTCTAGAGCGTTTAAAACAAACCAACGAACTGAATTTACTGTAGGGTGTCGGGACAAAATATACGGCTTTTGCAAAATCTTTGCTAGCAGAGCTATGCCTGCTCAGTGACAGAAGTACATACATAAGCAGACACCCTGAAACAAAAGATGATCTGTGCTCGCGTGAGTGCAATAAATTCTTGTTCTTGCGCGTTACTAGCAGTACCCGCTTGGATGGGACGCGCGCTTCCTGTATATAATACTGCTAGCACTGAGTATCCAAAATGCCCCGACTACGCAGCAGAACACCATTTTCATTCATCGCCCTGTGGTCCCTTTAAGGGAAGGCGGGGGTCTTCAAATGAGCATTTTATTAATAACAATATCGTAATGAAATAAGGTTTGTATATGTGTATATTCTTGGTGTTTCCAAAATATTATTATTTTGAGTATATCTAAATGACTTCACATATTAAAAAAAAGCTTCTGAACACCAATTAGTTGCGTTGTCACGGGTTATCAAGAGTGTTTCATTTAATTTTTACATTTAAATGAAACCATTCAATGTAAGGCTACCGCAGGGGCCCTTCTTTTGCCAGTGGGCATGGCAAGAGCAGAGGTAGTGAAAGACACGCCATCTGATGTCATGCTAGTTATATTTTCGTAGAAGTACATTATCGTATAAAATGTTTAATTTTGTCCAAGCACCATAATTATGAAGTCTAGTTAGGTGGCATATGCTCACAAAATCTGAAATGTTTCACTCAGCCAAACAAAAACAAAGGTCCAAAGTTTAGTCCCTTCTGAATTGAACCGTATAAGATTGATTGAAATTGCTTCATCAAAACATGATAAAAACTTCCGGAAGTTAAGTCATCATCATAATTATCATCAGCAGCCTGACTATGCCCACAGGAGAGCAAAGGCCTCTCCCATGTCTGTCCAATTAACCCTCTCCTTTGCAGCTGCTCCCATCGCAAGCCCGCAAACTTTTTAATCTCAACCGCACGCCAAACTTTCTGTCACTTCCTGCTATGCTTTTCTTCTCTAGGAATCCACTCTGTTAGTTCAGTCATGATGGCAAAAAACACGAACCTGAGAAAATCGCATTTGAATAGCACGTAAGCCTGTCAGTGGTCGCTGTAAAGGCCTCGAAAAGCAGCTGAATATTGACGTTCCAAAAAACGTTTGGCAGTAGTGAGTAATATCAGGTAGTGATGAACGGACCCAGCTTTAAAATAAAATCGCTTTAAGCTCATAAATCAGCTTTTACGGGCTTCGTAGCCGCGAATTATGTAGATAATTTTGTAGTTACAGGTCGACTGTAGAGCTTGAAACTTTTCAGGCAGGACCTTAGGAATGTATTGATCCCGAATATGTCTTTTTCGCAAAATCGAAATTTTCACAATTTTCTATCGTTTCAAGACTTTAACAGAGTTTCGAGCACTTGCTAGTGATGAAGATTTTTAGTTACTGTTTGTAGGAGGACGGCACATGCGAAAGATTCCTGACGCCCTCATTTTGAGTGCGAATTCCACTACTTTTTTTTACAGCTCTCTTCACATAGAGCATTAGAAACGTCTTTTTACTGCGCGAAAACTCTATTTGCAGTTGAATGTGAAATTCGCCTCCCCTCCAGCTTAACCACACATTGGAGAAGTGAGAAGCGGGACACGAGCAGTAAATGCAGTAGGGAAGATTGTCCACTGAATGTTGCATGAAAGGGTGTTAATGACCCCCAAAAATTGATAAGTCTGAATCTGCTGCAAAAAGACGGCCTCGTTCTAGTACGGACTCCATAGGAGCTAAAGACGAGCCGAGGTCCTGCCGATGGTGTGGGCGTCGAGAACACGCAAAAGCGAAAAACAGACTGGAGGCCCCGACGTCGCGATATCTTTGCCGAGACTATCGGCGACTATCGTGGCCGGGTCACGGTTCGTTATAACGTCTTCTCGTGCAAATCGTGACACAACAGCCGTGATTCCATCTCCTACACAGAACGAAATAAAATGTAATTCTATACGTTTTCTTATAAATATAACCGAACAACTTTTGTAAGGAATCTGTAGAAACCCGCGCCTTTGCGGGAACCATCAGTCCCTTTGTTGCTGGCTCGGTGCCGCGAAGGTGCGGTTTCTTCTCGCTAATCGCCGTCGCTGCGTAGGCAAGAAGCGGACAAGGAGAGGTACACGGAAGGTTACCAGCCGTGGCCGCGACAGAGGTAGGGGGGGGGGGGGGAAGAAGGGGCACGTTTTCCCAGAACTCCTCGAGGCCCCCGTTTTGCGGCGACGATGCGGCTGCGCACACAGACACGAGAAGCGACCCTGCCGTAGCCACCATACGCCGGCCGCCTCCTCTCGTACTAACAAACATTGTCTAGGTTGGAAGGTCGGCAGTGTTTTTGCTCAAAGGGCCAACACCCCCGGCCGAGTCGGATCCGGACGCTCGCGCTTGACCGGGAGCAATTAAGCGTAGCGTAAGGTCAGGTGCGGTCGCGACTAGCAGGCGACACGGCGACTACGACGCCCGAGGATGGTGTATGCCAACAGAGTTTAGGAGAACAGTCCGGCTAACAAAACGCAGCCGGACAAAATGTGTGCTGCTGCACGTTCAACGCCAGCACGCCTTTTGTTCAACGGAGGCTCACATGCTTGGCGCCACGTTCCAGATTTTGGGGGTGCCTGTCAATAGCAGTCACGAAGACGAGTAGTTTGTTACCTGCGGTGATGCTGGCTAGTGTGAGCTCGATAATTGCCTTAACGCTGGGAGCCACTAGAATGACGGGTTGTCAGGAAGCCGGCCACACGGGAGTGGTTCTGATGTATTTTCGCGCGATTTTCTTTTTAATTTTTAAGAGAGAGTGCTTGAGTAATAGCGTGGAAGTATGGGGTGTGGCACGTAAACTTTGTGGGCCAATGATTTCGAGGACCCATTCTTGTAATGCTATTTCTTCTAAAGCAACTTTGATGTCATTTTCTTTTTGCATACTTTAGGGAGAAGGTTTTGAAAGTTATAAAGCTGGAAAGTGTGCCATGCAGTTTGCTAACAAGGAATCTTAATAGTTTGATATAATTGGACGCTACCGAATGTGGGCCGGGCCTTTAGGTCGTTAAAACCATTGCCCGGAGCCCTGGAAATTTGTTCTGTGCTACGGTCAGATGTATTGCATCTTCGCCCGATCAAAACGCAAGACAGAATTTTTGGTCGCGCATCTGTCGCGCGACACAATTTTGTGTCGCAAGACAAGCTGTCTTGTCGTGCCTTGTGTCGTGCGACAAGCTTCGTGTCGTGGGTTCTTTCGCGCGATAAAGTTGTTTGTAGTAGGTTCTGCCGCACGACAGACATCTTTCCTGCATTTTGTCGTGCGAAGAAGGTCCCTGTCGCAGCATTTGTCGCGCGACAGGTTTCTGTCGCAGGTACTGTCGCGCGACAGAGGGAGTCATGCTGCGCTACAGAGATTGCGTGCCTCAGCAAAGTTGCCTGTCGTGGGTTCAGTCGCGCGACAGACTTCTATCGTGCCTCTTTTCACGCGACAAAAGTACCTGTCGTGCGGCCTGTCGCGCGACACATCAGCTTGTCGTGGGATATGCCGGGCGACAGATACCTGTCGTGGGATGAGTCGCGCGACAGATACCTGTCGTGGATTGTGCCGCGCGATAGATACCTATCGTGGGATGTGTCATACGACAGATTCCTGGTGAGGGTAATTGTTTTACTGCAGAATTCTAGAAATACTGTCGTGCTGTCGTGTGACAGCGATAGGATCAAATTGACCTAAGATGCTTCAAAGCGCGTTCACTGTGGCGAGTCGCGAAGAGGATGCGAGGTGCTCTGGTCTGTTGGTGATGGGCACCGAGCGAAATGAAGTGCTCATTCACATTGGCGAATCGAGTTTTCAACTCGCTTCCCGCGACCTGGCTCTCTCATTGAACGAGAATTGGCTTAGAGGAGAGGCACTGCTCGAGCCCTCACCTAATTCCCTTTTGTTCCCACATGACCATGTGCCGAAAGTAGTGCATGCTCAAGAGTATAATGCGGCTGTGAAAGCCCAAAAAGCCGTAATGCACAAGCGACGAAGCCAGCGGTGCCTGCGTATCCGCACGCACTTGCGGTGGCGGCATTTAGCTGCAGCCACGACAGCGCCTGCACACCAATCGGTGTGCGCAATTCGAATGGCGCTACTGAAAGTCAGTGTCCTCTTGGCTTCTGTGACATGTTCAAGCCATGTAACATAATGTACCGCTACTACTACATGCGCAGAAAAGGCCAAGGACTCTACTATGCGTCGCGGAAGATAATGTCTTTAATCGTCAATCAGGGAAAATTACCAGCCATAACCATCCGGCTACACAAAGGCAGCATGTGTGTACATGCACGCAGTTCTCTGTATAAATGTTCAAAGCAACCCCGATATCGTTTCTCCGCGTTTCAGTTTTAAGAGCGTCAGCTTTTACTACTTACGTTAGTCAAGGACCCGTCTGTCTGCAGGGAAGGTCAAATTGGCCAAGACAGTTACCACACTATATCACATAGCAACAGCGGGCACGCAGAGCCTCAGTTGTCACAGATACCTTCGATCCGTTTTACATATGCCAGTATAGCGGCTATCGAAGTGCAACCCCGGGGACCCCCATTTGCATAAAATTTGGGGGCCGCCCGTTTGACGCATAACGATCGAAGTGGTGTCATTTGACTTGTCATGTTCCTGAGGATAAAAAAAATTTAGATGAAGCCCAAAATATGTGTGGGATTCGCACCGACGACCTTTTCGCCCCCAAATGTGCATTCCGGGGACTTCCAGACAGCCATAAGGCCTAATCATTTGTCGCAGAGGGTTTCGGATGCGGTCAAACAATTCGTCTTGTTGTAATGCACACGTTTATAAAATTCGTCAACTGATATATAAGGAGGAATCATACCGGATATAGCGAAGGTGGCTGTAAATCGCAATAGTATTGCAAAATCTTTGAAGTAGATGACGCTGCTTGAATCATAGAACGAATGTTTTCGAAACGAAACGCCCTCAGATGTTTGTATTTTCTCTTCACGTTTGCTGAGCACCCCGATCTAGCACCCCGATCTAAACACTTGAAGTTCTCGTAGCTAACGCTCTTAACTCCAACGCTGGTGCATTGTTGGCGGAGAATTTTTTTAGGGGCAGTGACGTGGTGCTTATCAAAAAATAGCAAAAAACTACTTTACGACGTCGTTCATTGCCTTCAATGAAAATTTCATGACGCTGACACGAAAACGTCGCTAAATACAGGCAGCAGCTTATGCCGCCGAAGGTGAAATGCGGCGGCCGGCGAGTTTGAACCGATTGGATTCTCGGTCGAAATTAGAATAAAGTCTTGGGACTGACGTCAAACGCGCGCATTAAAGAGTTTCGCCTGCTTTGACACAGTCTAGCTCCTGTGCACCCGCGCTCGGTCCTCTAAGCTGCTCTGGTCCCAGTGTGACTGTGTGCTATGACAATCTGAGCGAAAAGGAGGATGTCTGGGGGTTTGATGTGCACCACGGCTATACAGTTGAGCGACATGATAACGTACGGGCGCGGCATGCCAGCCTGAATACCGGCGCCAGCGTGAGAAAAATGCGAAGGTAATGTTTGTTCAAGTCCATACTAAGCCGTCGGATAGAGTATCGTTGGCCAATATCGAGTCGTTGGTAGAAGCGATAACAGAAATACAAACAAATGTCTCCCCACGGCACCTTTAATTGCTGCTGCTCAATCGTGGCTCTCCTGGCCTCAGCTGGCTCCGCTCCTGAAGGTGTCGCGGAAACCGAGCATATCTTCGTTTTACTATGAGACGAGGTTCACAGTAAAACGATGACGAGAGCAGCACCTCAGCGCTAGCCAGTTTCGAAGTGCACTCAGCTGCTGCATCGATGTGAAACCGGCTAGGCTTAGCGACGACTAGGGCAGCCAGGGGGTAACGCGTAGTTCATTGCCCGGCGCGCCCGCGGGCGGCGTCGTTCCCGAAGGCTCGCCTCCCTCACTCCGGCTGGCTCACTGATTGGCTCAACAGCTTGCGACCTTCACTCGGAAGGCTGGAAAATCGAGAAGCGAGCGACTGGCGCTGCAACTGAGCGATGCTTTATGCCCACGTTTGCAGTACTGGTGAACAACCTTTAACGCCCATATGCTTGGTTATCGGCTGCGTTGCGGCGAGTCTTAGTTAAGACCGCCCGCGTCGCTATCGTCACCGTCCGTGACGCACAGGCTGAGAACTTCAATTCCAGTACGTGCCAAAACAGCTCGTATTTATCGTAACGATACGAACTCGAAAACACGGCTGCTTTGATGCGCTAGTGGCTCTTGCTTGTTAAACGACACGCGATCAGGATGCGGCGAGTGCTAGCCGCTGTTGCATATTAGCTAAAGTGAGACGCAAGTATCGACGTAGTTTCGTAACGCAGTTGATATCAAAGCAATCCGCTTGTACTGGTCACTGATTAAGCTGTTGTTTCATGATCTCCGGTGAGCGTGCCAGTGCCGCGCAAATGCATCACAGCTACTCTCCATCGTACCAATTGCGTTCAACTTATCCACGATATTCGCGAGCTTGAGATACGGCACTTTTCTTCGCTGTTTTGGTGGCAACTTAGTGAATTTATCTGGCATCAAACGAAATTGCATTCTGTCAACACCGTCGTCTGCTCCGTCGTGTGCTCCGTCGTCTGCTAGGGCATCCGGGTCACTTCAGGGGATCAAAGGATCGCAGCTTCTAAAAACGACGTGCCAGAACAAGTAACTGAAATCGCTTTAGTATTCTTAAATAATCTAAAAATAATTTAAAATAAATGCAGTGTCTTTGTTGTGAAGATAATATAAATATTCATGGTTTAAAAAACAAATTTTTTTGTCGGTTGCAATTTTTCATCGACACGAAAGCGCAGCCGTCGGCGCCATTGCAGCGCAGCCGACGCGTCGTGTTTTGTATTATTTGCCTCTTTGAGGCATTGCTTGAGTACTTGTACGGCGCACACGTGTGAAGAACTCATTCAATAGGAAGGTGAGCAGGAGTGTGTTTTGGAAGCCAACGACCAGGATTTCGGCCTGTCAACATTGGCGAGTTTCAACGGTAAGCCACGAAAAAGACAGTGCTGCGACGTCTTGTCATCTGTAAAGAGAACGAAGACTCCTGCGCCGTTTTACTAAGCCTGGATGAATCGCATGGCCGGTGAGTCCGCTCTGCGTTTCTTTGCTAATGATCTGTATTCACACGCGCTATTTGTATGCGGATATATAGGGATGTGAATGGAGGCAGTCCGCCTGCGGTTGCCGCAGCTATAATGCGGCGCCAAAAAAGCATCGCCTATATCGTGCATGACAAGTGTTGTTCTCATTGTCTTTATGTGCATTTAGTACTCGCGTGCCGTGGTAAATAAAAATGGCACCATATATCACAACAGAGTTACGCTTTCGCTTGCTAGCGCTTCGACACTGTGCAAAAGCATAGATTTGCACTGCGTAGAAGACGATGAGCGAGGAGTGCCGCGCGGCGGAGCGCTCGCGCTAGGCCAGCTGCGATCAGACACCGCACTATTTTGCTCAGGGTTAGTACTCATCGGATTAGTGCATGTGCCTTAATATGCGTCATACTAAATTCTGAGACAGTGATCGCATGCGAAAGGCTAGTTCATATTCATCGCCTTGTCATTTGTAAACTTGTCTGTGCTTCCCCAGGGGAACAGGATTTGAGGCAGTGTTATGTCAAAGTTAGATCAATCTTGCGTCTCCTGACCTGTAAACGTTGATGCTACCTCTCCTTCTGAGCACTGCGAGCTGTCGGCGATGCAACTGCACAATTATTTCGGATTTCTACCTTTTTGCTATATCCCTCGCTTTTGCGGCCCGAATTCAAGTCGTTCGCCATTGTCGATGGGATTTTTGTTACTTATTTCCGCTTTGTTATTTATTCTTCGTTGCGTGCCATCAGCTGTGGTGCCGGCGATTCTCCGAGCTCGGAACTCTTCCCAGGCACGGGATCCTACCCACAGACCTCCCTTCGCCGCACTCACGAGTGTTCTTTGGTATTTTTTTGTTTCTCTTGCCCTTACTTGCATTGCCAGTAGACAAATTTGTGCAGCTTTTAATTGTATGCAGATTTTTGAATGCGCTAGCAATTTTTTATGATGCCAAGCTGTGCTGTGAGATATCAAGCTTCTTGCTAGTGAACGAATGCTTTTTTCCATTCTCTCTTCTCATTAACCAAGGCAGACTGGTTGCAACTTTCAATTTAATACCTAGACATTGGTGCAAGGCACCATGATAGGAATTAATGAAAACCTGCACATCCTATATTCAAATTGGTGTGCGGTATTTCAGACAGCTCGTCTTTCAGTGTGGTTATAACAGTCATTGTGACTCTTCTGAAAGAATGTATATGGGTGCATTACATAAAATCTGTTCATTTGTTTTGTCATGGGCTAGCTCATTGTTTTTTATTTACTTATATTACGTCTAAGTTTAGTTTTTAAAGAAGTAAACGATTTCCTCTCTTGTCATTCATGCCATGGTTACAGCCACTGACAGCTGTTGCTCTGGATGTATTTATTTGCAGTTGCCAGCGGCCAGCATCTATTGGGCCATGCGTGCTTCCTGCCTTCGGCTGTGTCATCCCTCCTCATCCATTCAAGGTAGTTATTCTTTTTCACTGATGCATATCTTAGCTGCCTATTTAGAAAAATATTTTCAATATAGGCTCGCAGCTGGGTTAGAAATGCATGAAACTCTACATGCACTTCACAGCAGTACCTCAGCTTATAATTACCGGAACTGTAGACTTGCACAAAATATAGTCGCTGATGTAGCTCTTGACGCAGCTGCTGTTAACATAAACGTGCTTTGACATAGCACACCTGTTGCCTGGTATGCATATGTGTCCTCGAAATGGACCTATATGCTCATTTATCCCTTTAAAAACAGTATGCTCTACAATGATGGTTTACCAGTATTTCTGAACAGAGACCAAATTGTCAGTCAGTAATGTAACATTGCACGATGACACCAATCCTCATATGGCATAGCATCCTTGCAATGCACTGGGCAAACTGCTGTCAGCAGAGATTTATTGCTGGTTTATTGCCATAGCATATGGTTATACTGCACAGTTTGTACATCTACCTTCTTAAAGCTGTATACTTGATAAATTTGAAATTGAAGGAAAATTCAAGGAAATGTACCAGTAACTGTCTCACATTTTGGTGGACACTTGAACCGTGATATAAGGGAGGGATATAGAAGGGAAGTAATGAAGAGCTGATGCCCATGTAAGATGCCCCTCTTTAGTTAAACATACCTCGCAATTAACACATTTGGTGCAAAACAAACATGGGACTTGCACGCTCACAAGCATCCTCATGTCAGTAAAACAAAGTGCCAATGTTGCCGTACTTTAGAGCTTTGCTCTTAAAAGCGCAGCTGGCTGCTGCTCAAAGTTGAGAGCAAAAATATGTCTACTTTTCCACATGTGCTGTCTGCGGTGCTGGTGCCATTTGCAATGGTGATTGACATTGAGTTGCATGATGCGCAGTCCGTTCCTGGAGTTAGTGATTTGTCTGTCGTGTGAATGTGCTGTTAAAATTAGTGCAGAACAATGGTTCTCTAGTTCATTTTAGATAGCAGTGTCTTGTGCCACATGCTACCACCCTTTTTCCTCAAATTTCCTAATATCATTTAGCTATCTGATTGCCTCCCATTCATGCATTCACCTACTCTTGGAATCCTCCCAGTGTTTTAGTGTGGTATTGCTTATATCTTCTCTGCATTACACATGCATTGCACTTCCTATTTTTTTATTTAGTCATGATATCTCTGTTCCTCTTTCTTGCATAAGCATAAGAAGCGACTGAAGTACACCATCTGGGCTTGTGATGCAATGTGTAGGGCCCTTCGTTTTTGAGTAAAACCTGGTTTCTTCCTACTGTTGCACCAATAAAGATGCTTAAAGATCAGGTTCAACGCAATTTCTGTGCAAATGTGCCTGTAAGAAATTGTGGTTTGAAGGTGCACAAGGCCGAAGAACTGCTGGTTTGTAGTGGATGTCACATAATTCTTCTGACAGATTTTTTGAACAATTCTGGTTATTTTATTTCCCTTTTAATGTTTGTTGTTTGTCGGTCGCTTATAATTTTTGGATAAACTGTAAACTACATTGTACTGACTGGTAATTCGTTCCAATAATTATACCCATAATATGAAGCTGTGTTGGAAGGTAGGTGTGCATTTAGTATGCGTGCTTTTAATTTCAGTGATTGTTTCTGCAATGCAAAATGGAGGACAGGTCTCTGCTGTGCGAGTTTTTTGCAATGTAGTGAAAGTAGCTGGAGCAGCATTTGCTACTGTGTCACCCAGCCAAAAGTTCTCCCACAGACCGCTGACCTTCTAAATACCGGTGGCTTAATGCTTGAAGCTGTGGTTCCCTTCCGAGGTTTTCTGCAATAACGAGTGCAAGCCCAAGGATTCAGAGCTAACAAGCATTTTAAACCATAGAGCTATACACAGTAGTGCTGGGGCTTTGCAGCATGTCAGTGTGAATTCGGTCGCGAGAAACGTGGTTTACTGTAGAAAGCCAGCGTGAAAAAATAGTTGCGCTCACAGAAACCGCTGTTTTTTTCTTAGTCGGTCATTGAAACAAAGCAATGCATGTAAAATTTGATATCTCGCTGATCCCTCAACTTTTTTCCAGCTAAAGACCAAGAGTTCCATGGAAGTTGTGCAAGCCACCAAGTTGCGTGTGATTTTTGCCAGGGACCTGTAGCAGGCTGGGAAATTAGTGGATGGCCAGTGGTATTCACTCAGTAAGGCAAGCTTTTTCTGTAAGTACAGTATTTGGCATGGCATTGCTTAGGAACTCATGCACCAATCTGACTACTCTATGCCCGCCCTGCTTCAAGAATAATGAAGTACATGAAAAATTTGATTGCCGAAAAAAATTGCCGCTTCTGTTATGTTTTTTTCAGGAAAATATTTGCCATTTAAAGGGCTGTGAAAACCTTAAAATTATGTGCTTGTTGTGGCTTTTTTTCAAATTTCTTCCACGTCTATGTCGGCCTGACCTTGTAGCTTGTCTGCATGAGATGGCCGCTACCTACAGTTCGCTTTTTTGTTGCTCCTTTATTGCCTGTCACAATCTTTACTTTGCGTGGCAGTGTCCTGCAGTTTGGGAAGTAATCTGATCTTATTTCTGCATTGGCCTGAAGTGCAAGCTTTTGCATGTGGTGCAGGTTTATGGTGTCCTTTTGTTTGCTTTAACTGCAGTTTGGCCATGAGGGTTAGAGGCTTAGTCCTTTTTTTATTTTGATGCAGTGTCATATACTTCATGCATAAATTAATGAAGTAAGCACTATTTTTTGTAATAAATAAACATTCATTATAGCTGTGGCCATTATAAGTGCACTTGACTCTAAAATGGCTGTCTTCCGGCATACAGTATTACATCTTAAAACCAGCCGGAGGACACAAAACAGGAGAAGAGATGAGCACAAGATGAGGCTGGTCTAACAACTGAAATTTTATTGAAGGAAAGTGGCAAATGAAGGCCTGCAAAGAGATTCATGCACACAAAACCCAAAGCACTGAGAGGGCAAAAAACAACCGAATGGCACTGACGTACTAGTAAACCATTTAAAAAAAGAATTCCTTACAGTGAAGGTTCACCGACGGTTTAGCCAGGCACTTGTTTTTAGCCTTACTGATGTAGTAAGCCTCAACTATATCAGGACAGATATATCACTTCCCTAAACCACTGATGTGCCGCAGAAATCAGGTGTGCAAAGAGAAAGGTCGTCCTCCGATTGCATTCGCGAGATTGAATGTGCAGTGTCAGGTGAAAATTCGCCTTCCTCTCTATACAGTGAAAGTGCTCTCAGCCAGGCGCACATTCATATCTGCTTGTCTGCCCATAGTAGTTTCAGCTACGAGCAGTGGAATGCAAAAAACCCGCTTAGTTTTTCAAGTGGTGAACATTTTTATCTGCCACTGTGCATAGCGGACGATTACCCGCAGCTGTATCAAGCCTAGTTTGAACGAAGCAAAGGGCTCCTACCTTACTTTTAGCGGTCAAGACAACAGCAACATCATACTTTTGTGCAATTTTCTTGGGACGGTGCGAAATGGCGTGGAGGTAAGGTATAGAGCCCGTCTTCTTGTGCTGCTCAACTATGTCAGCGTCATGTGAATGGTGTTCCGTTCCCTCGAGAGAGTAAAAACACACTCTGACAGGTACGCGAGATGGGCAAGTGGGAACCCAGGTGCCATTGGCTTGGAAATATGCTCCGAGAAAGCATTCTAAACACTGTGATGGCATGACTTCCATAAAGCGGTCGTGATGCATGCGATTGCCAACCTGTCCTTCACCAGCCTCGACTGGTTCAACTCGTAGCTAAGAGGCTTCCTGATCTTGGGCTGTGGCGCCAACATATGTGGTCGTCCGCAAAGCGCAGGTCTAAGTCAAGAAGCTACAAACGATTATGCTTAGTGAAATTCAGACATAAAAGATAGGCTTTGACCACATGCTTAAAGATTTCTAAAGCGTCTTGTGCCACTTATCTGAGCCTCCTTGTGCAAAAAAATTAGGTAGCTATCAGCATAACGAAAGGCTACTATGCCGAGGTCTTCCAAACAGGGCTTTGATGTGGATCAACTCTGGACAGAAGAATGTCGCGGAGGAACAGTGCAACCTGGGAGCCTCTGCATACGCCTGACTTCTGGTGTAAATACCGCCTTGCCAACTCACAAAAGTGGAGTTCTGTAAAGTTCTCGTTTCTTGTGGACAGCAACCTGGGCAGGTGCTCTGCAGTGAGCATCGACATGGAGGGCCTGCACTATTCATTGTCACATGATAGACCTCTGAGGCATGTGCAAACTGCATCAGGGTGAACAATGAGCATGCTTTTACAGATGATTGCGTGATTTCGGTTGCTGGCTTCATGGGACTGTTGTCCTTTTACTGCAAACCCGCATTTGTCAGTTGGCAGGGCAGTGTTTACACGCAGGTCGTACCTTTGCTCAGCAACATTTTTTTTTCTAAAGTTGACAAGGCATTAGAGCCCTGTTTGGAAGACCTTGGCATAGTAGCGTTTCGTTATCTTCATGACTATCTAATTTTTCTTGACATAGAAGGCTCAGATAAGTTGGCACAAGATGTTTTAGGAGTCTCTAGGGCATGCGGTCAAGGCCTGTCTTTTACATCAGAATTTTCTAAGCAGAACCGTTAGCAGTTTTTGATGCCGACCTGCGCTTTGTGGACGAATATGTTTGTCGGGGCTACAGCTAAAGATCGGGGAAGGCTCTTTTTAGCTACGAGTCGGACCACTCGTTGCTGGGAGGATGGTGAAGAGGTGTATTTGTCGCTGGTCAAGGACAGTAAAGATGGAAACACTTGATGGGTGTGCAGTCGTGTGCATGACATCAGCTTTACATAAGTCATGCCATCACTGCTGAGGACGCATTTTTGTAGCAGGTTTCCAAGCAGCTGGGTTCCCACTTGCCCATCTCAACGACCTGTCATAGTAAGTTTTCACTCGCTCGAGGGTAAGGAGCACATACTCCGATGATGCTGATACACCTTACCTCCACAGTATTTCACAGTCTCAAGAAAGTCGCGGGAAAGCGTAATGCTGCTGTTGTCTTAACAGCGAAGTGCAAGACAGGAGGCCTTTGCGCCGCCATTAAAAAGGCTTGATAAAGCTGGGTACGTGTCCACAATGGACAGTGTCACAAAAAAAGGTTCACCACTTGCAAAATTAATGGAGTTTTATTGCGTTCCACTGCCTTATGGCTGCAACTAATATGGGCAGACAGGCAGATATCTGAATTTGCTCCTGAATGAGCACTTTCACTCTATAGGGGGAAGGAAAATTCTAATCTGGCACTGCGTGCTCAATCTTGTGAATGCAAATCTGAGGATGACCTGTCTCTTTGCACGCCTAATTTCCACGACACATCAGTGGTTTATGGAAGGGATATATCTGTCGGTAGATAGTTGAGCCTTACTACATCGGTAAGGCTAAGGACACGTGTGGCTAAGCCATCGGTAAACCTTCACAGTAAGGAATTTGCTTTTTTAGATGATTCATTAGTATGCCAGTGACCTTTGATTGCACTTCGCCCTTTCACTGCTTTGGGTTATTGTGCGCTTGCATCTCTTCGAGGGTCTTCTTTTGCGGCTTTCCTTCAATGATGCCGCCGCGGTGGCTCAGTGGTTATGGCACTCGGCTGCTGTCCCAAAAGACTCAGGTTCGATCCTGGCCGCGCCAGTCAAATTTCAATGGATGCAAAATTTTAGAGGCCCGTGTACTGCGCGTTGTCAGTGCACGCTAAAGAACCCCAGGTGGTCGAAATTTCTGGAGCCCTCCACTACGACGTCCCTCATAGCCTGAGTCGCTTTGGGACGTTAAACCCTCACAAATCAAATAATCAAAATCTTCAATTAAATTTTCGTTAGTCCCGCTTCTTGACCTCATGTCTCCTTGTGTGTTCTGGCTGGTTTTAAGGTGAGTCAGTACCAACTCGGCCAGTCATAAGCCTTGTTCAGTATTACAGCATTTTGAATAAAGTGAGAAGTTTACTAGGCTATGTTGCCAGGGATCGTGTCCGCAGCAGTTGTGGGCAACTCAGAAGAGATAGCGTCATACGATTGGTTGTGTAATTGGCAGAGGATGATGTGAGGATGCTGCTCAAAAACAAAATTTCATACTCGGACATTTATTTACAGCCCAAAAATGTCCAAAAAGTGGCTGGGCCAGAGGAAAAGTGCCGCGAAATTTGAAAACGCTGAAAGTAGGTGGAGCTACAGCATAGTGCCAAGTTTGAAAAACTGGAAGTATGGGCAAAGCCAATGCTTGGCGCCAAGTTTGAAAACTCGAAATGAGCAATCACGTGACCAGTGATAAGTGCCCTATACTTAACCAGGAGATAGGAAAAAGAATGATAAATTAGAGGCAATTAGGTAATTATTGAGAAGAAAAAGGCAATGAACGGGATATTAGACTGGGTGGGTATTCAGTGAGTGGGCAGGAACTATCCATGGAGGAAAATTTGAAAACTCGAAATCGTTGCTGGGATGAAATGAGGGTAAAATAAGAGTTAATTGATAACCAATCAAGTCAACGACAAAACAACCGGGGCGCCAAATTTGAAAGGCGACCAGTGCCGAGGAGGCGTCAAAGCTTTCACATTTTTTTTGCGCAGGTAGCAGCGGTGATCTCTATTTTCTTTTTTTCAGCCAAGACAAAAACCATTTTTCTTGGCTCATGGGCGATGTATCTAGGAATTTGCGGCCAGGAAAACGCTGGACAGCATGCATCAGCAAGCTCGAAAAAAAGCACTAAACAGTAAATAAATATTGATCATTTTCATTTCAATTCTAGTGGTTTTGTGCACAAATTACTCTGGAATGCACAAAGCTTGTGTTAATTGACACGAGACCATTAACAAGCTGTGCATTTTTGTGCATTGCCTACTCCAGAACACAAATCCTGTGTTAATTGACAGGTGACACAGTAATGACTGTTACACAGTGTACGAGCACTACACAAGACACACTACAGAAGACAAGACAGACTACAGAAGACAAGACAGACTACAGAAGTGAAGACAGACTACAAAATAGAGGACAAACTACAGAAGACAGACTATAAAAGACAAGACAGACTACAGAAGACAGGACTACAAAAGACAAGACAGACTACAGAAGACAAGACAGACTACAAAAGACACGCCCCAAAATACGACAAGACTACAGACTACAGAAATTTTCTGCCTTGGAATCCTGTAGTGCGTTTTGACTGGGCGGCTATGCCGATTAGGGGCCTTCCCGGGAGTTAGCCAGTTCCACTTTTTTTATTTAACCTGTTTGCCGCTTAAATTGTCTCGAGCATCAACTTCTATGAAATGTAAATGTTTGAACATGAAACTCCAAGGCGTACTCCCTTAATCCCTGCACCTTAGTCTGTCTCAAGACCATCTCTGACAGAGCACGCCTGGTGCGAAGAAGCCTTCACGCAATCAATTCAACCAACCACCTCTGGCGGTGGGCACCCTGGTGAAAAGAAGATAAGCAACGCAAACAGACCAACAACTTTACTACTTTTATAAAGCTTCACCATTCAAGCAGCATTCGTTGGGAAAGCTGCCCAACGGCTGATCTATGCTGAGCAATGCACCGCTTTATGGTTTCGAAGCCTGTAATGGAGAGTAAAATATATAATGTCTCTCTCTGGACGCGTATTGAATTCGGCATCAACCCACTAAACGAGCGAATAATTTTACCAGCTTATGTGCAGTCTATTGGGTTCACTGGCGGCCAAATCTCGTGGCCAAAGAATAAAGCATGAGAGTACAGCAGGATTTCAGCGGCGGAAGTGTGCGGCGAGGTAGTAAAGTTTTGCGCGAAAATAGTCTGCACCCTTAAATTAGATGGCAGTGTTATCCAGCAGAGTCAGGGAACGCGGTCACTAAGTTTTAAAAATAGTGTTATTGAGGAAATGAGAAGCTGTTCGCGTTGTAAAAATCCCATTGTTGACGGACGTCAAAAAACAGCTGATTCTTGCCAACTGGCGAAGCGATAAACTAAGCTTTGATAGTTATGTAAGACTTGCCTTCGGAATCTTCAGAGGTTGGCGCTTAACGAAGAAGACGACGAGAAGTACCGAACGCTCCGTAGCTCGAGCGCCGAACGCTCCGTCCCTCGTGCGTGCTCGGGACTGACCGCTGTCTCTGGTCTTTGCCTCGACTGCACCGCTGGTTGTTCTCGAAGCTGTGCTTTGTAAGACGTTCCTTATTACAAGTGGTGGAGGTGCCAACGATCCCCTCACCCTGGAGCTTCGCACTCGCGCATTGCCTACCGCCTCTGGAATGCCTGAGACCGTCACCAAACCACTTCACCGCTCCCGTCAGCTCTCTTCTGTTCCGGCGACGTGCGGCAGCCTCGCCCCGCCATATTCTTCGGCACAGATGACACGGATGTGGGGAATTGGTTGGCCTCCTATGAACGCGTAAACGCATACATTAAGTGGGACGACAGCGTCAAGCTCGCCAACATTATCTTTTATTTGAGCGACGCAGGCAATCTCTGGTTTCGAAACCACGAGGCTGACATCTTAAGCAAGGCAGCTCTAAAAACCAGTCTGACAGAAGCCTGGCCGTCCCGCAGTGCAAAAGCTTCGTGCCTAGCAAAGCTTGCAAAGGCAGGCCCAGCAAACCAGTTAAAACTTCACCAGTTATATAGATGTCGCTGACCTCTGCAAGCCTGTCAACCCTTCTCTGAGCGAGGCCGAGAAGATCAGTCATATTATGAAATGCATTGAGAATGATGCCTTCCAAATGCTCGTCGCCAAAGACCCCCAGACTGTCCCCGGTGTAATCGGCTACTGCCAAAGCTTTGATGAGCTGCGCAAACAGCGCTTTTCTACCCGGCGTGCAGGCTTTTAGGAGGCCACACGTTCCAGCTTCGCTCTCTCAGGGGACAGTTCTCTGGACCAACAGTCGCTCCTTCTGAGCATCCAGAAGTTTGTACGTGACGAAGTCGCTCGCCAGCTATCTTTTTCTACCTTCCCGCCTAGGCCTGCGAAGTCGCTCACTCCCAACCTACAGCGTGTTATCGAGAAGCAGGTCACCGAAGTCCTGCCACCTCCTCCTCAGCCACCCCTGATCTTGGTTCCTCTGACATACGCCGATGCCGTAGTGCGGTCGCGGCCCTCACCTGCTGCTCCTCTATACAGTCCACTTACCCGGCATTTAGAATTCCATTGACCTGCAACCCCACCTTACCGTCCGGTTGAACGCCCCCGATCACAGCCGCAGCTCTCAACCACTGGTGCACGCAAGACAACCGCTCTAGTTGCTATGCCTGTGGCGTCACTGGCCACGGGGCTCGCTTGTTTCGTAGTCGTGACAACCGTCCCTATGATTATAGGCGTGAGCCGAAGTACGACCTTTCGCCGTTGTCCTCGCCTGCGTCACATGAGCCGCCTCCGGATTCTTCTTCTCCTAGTTACCATCTCCGCTCGCCGTCTTCTGGCCGCCGTCAACATGCCGTCAACATGTTGTCAACACGCTTCACCGCCAACGTGCCGTCCACGCGGAAAACTAACGGCGGCAGTTCCGGAGGCAAGAACTGCGTAATTAGCGACTCACTCAAGACTTGTTCCTGTGCCTGCCAATATTATTACCGTGTTCGTAGAGGGAGTTGCCGTCGGAGCACATGCTGACACTGGGGCAGCCATTTCCGTTCTCAGCCAAACCTTCCTTCGCAAACTAAAAAAAGTGACGACATCCCTTCCTGCCGTATCTCTCCGCACTGCCAGCGCTCAGGGCATTCGACCGTTAGCCACCTGCTCTGCACGCCTGCTCATCGAGAACGTTCCCTACGCAGTCGAGTTCGTCGTCCTCGCCCGCTCTTCTCACGATGTTATCCATGGTTGGGACTTCCTCTCCTCACATCACGCCGTTATTGACTTCGCCAGTGCTCAGCTTGACTTTCCCTTCTGTGACGCTCCCTTGTACGTACCCAGCGCTGCTGCGGCTACTGTGGTTGTCTCAGAAGACACAGACGTTCCGCCTTTATCTTCAGTTCTGGTGCCTCTTTCTTGTGCTGCTCTCTCAGATGCAACTGTCACTTATAGCCCCTCTTTACGATGCGCTGACCAGAAGTCTGTTTTGTTGTCTCAAGCCATGCTGACAATTGTTCGCGGCTCCAGCACTATTTATGTGGCCAACCCGTTCTCCTGCTCTGCCCATTTACTCCGTGGCCAATAGCTTGGTAGTGTTGCCCTTCTCGATCCCGCCTCAGCATACCCCCTTGTCGAATCTCGACCGGCCTTCATGTCAGCGCCATAATGCCAGTTTCCGTCACCAATCAGTCTTCTGTCGACATTTTTCACCGTTCTGTCGAAGCCGCCCAGAAGTCTACCCATCAGGACCAGCTTGTCGCCGTTCTGGACCACTCTCAAGCTTTGACTACCAGGAGCCTTCCTTGAGCCGCACCACCACCGTTACCCACTGTATTGACACTGGAACTCATGCCCCTTTCCGCTAACCTCCGCACCGCGTGTCAGCCGCTGAGCGCCGCCTCATTGACGAGCAGGTGACCGACATGCTAAAGTGCTACGTGATACAGCCGTGGCATAGGCCTAGGTCTTCGCCAATGTTTTTGGTCAAGAAAATAGACGGTTCTTTTCGGTTCTGCGGGGACAACCGTCGAGTGAACAAGATTACAAGGTAGGACGTTTTCCCTCTCCCCGTATCGATGATGTCCTCGACTGCCTGCAGGGCGCTGAGTTCTTTTCTTCATTGGACTTGCGCGCCAGTTACTGGCAGGTGCCGAAGCCGGAGGCCGATCTCCCAAAAACTGCATTCGTCACAGCCGAGGGGCTCTATGAATTTAATGTCATGCCCTTCGGCCTCTGCAATGCACCCGATACATTCAAAGGCGTGATGGACAACATACTCTGAGGGCTCAAATGGCACACATGCCTTTGTTAGCTAGACGAAGTTGTGATCTTTACCACGGACTTTTCGTCTCACCTCTAGCGCCAAGAGATTGTTCTTCGCTGCCAGGCCAACGCTGGCGTCCAACTCAATTTGAAAAAGTGCCGCTTCGGAGCGCGGCATCTGACTATTCTCGAACATGTCGTGTCGAAGGATTACGTTCTCCCGGACCCGGCCAAGTTGCGAGCTGTTGCGGAATTTCCGAAGACATTTTCTGTAAAAGTCCTCCGCAGCTTCATCGTCCTCTGCTCCTACTTCCACTGTTTTGTCCGCAGTTTCGCCGCTATCATCGACCTCCAGACCAAACTCCTCTCCAAACACAACCTTTCGGCCTGGTTGCCAGCCTGTGATGAACCGTTTACAACACTCCAGCGGCTCCTGACCACTCCACCATTTCTGCGCCACTTCGACCCTCGTTCTCCGACGGAATTCCACACCAATGCCAGCGGCGTCGGCCTCGGTGCAGTACTCGCTCAGCGCAAGCAAGGCATTGACCAGTACGTGTTCGCTTAAGCTAGCAAGACACTCACAAAAGCTGAAGCGAACTATTCTGTCCCCGAGAAGGAGTGTTTAGCTACCCTTTGGGCGATCGTGAAATTTCGCCCCTAACTGTACGGGCGTCATTTAGCATGGTCACCGATCACCACGCCCTCTGCTGGTGGTCCTCTTTGAAAGATCCCTCTGGTAGACTGAGGCGCTGGGCTCTGCAACTACACGCGTACTACATTCGCGTTATCTATCATTCCGGCCGCAAACATGCCGATGGTGATGCTCTCTCATGTTCCCCTGTACCATATGAGGCAGTGTCTTTTATATCCGCCGTGTCTTTGACGTTTGAGTCCGCTAATATGGCTTCCGAGCAGCGGAAAGACCAATGGATCACTTTCCTCTTGAGTTCCTTATCTGGCCACCAGTCTCGACCTCCTTCCTGTGCTCTTCGTCGTCAGTCCCGCCAGTTCGTTTTCCGAGACGAGCTTCCTTACCGCCGCAACTACCACCAGTATGGTCCCAATTGGCTTCTCGTCATTCCGACACATCTGCGCTCCTTCATTTGCTTTTCCTACCACGATAATCCCCAGTGTGCCCATGCCGGATTCTTGAAGACTTTCACCCGTCTTCGACAGCGGTTATACTGGCTTGGGGTGGCTCGTTATGACCGCCAGTTCGATCAGTCCTCCACCGCATGCAATCGACGAAAACATCCACCTCGCCTGCCGACCGCTCCTATGCAGCCGCTGCCTTGCCCAGCGCAGCCCTTGGAGCGTGTTGGCATCGACCTCCACGGCCTTCTTCCCAGAAAATCAACCTGGAACCGTTGGATCATCGTTGTCATCGACCACCTTACACGCTACCCTGAAACGTCGCCTTTAGCATGCGCTACATTCCACGACATTGCATCCTTCATTCTCCGTCACATCATTCTTCGCCACGGTGCGCCAAAAGAGCTGTTCAGTGATAGAGGTCCAGAAATTGAAGCTCCCCTTCAGGAATGCAACATCGTTAACCGCACCATCTCCGCCTACCTTCCCTATACAAATGGCATGGTTGAGCGTTTTAACCACACCCTCGGCGACATACAGGCCATGTATGTAGCTTCCGACCATTGTAAAAGGTACCATGGTCTCCCTTTTGTCAGATACGCTTACAACTCCGCTGCTGAAGCCACCACCGGAATCTCTCCGTACTTTCTCCTGTACGGCCGAGAGCCTTCTTGTACAATGAACACCACTCTATTTTACCGCCCTGATGCTTCCGAACTTACAACTTTCTCAAGCCACAACTTATGCCGAAGAATGCCGACAGCTTGCCCAGTCCTTGACTTCACACGGTGAGCAGCAGCAGCAGCAGCAGAAAGGCACCCGTGATCCCACTGCACTTCCTCCCGCTTTCCTTCCTGACTTTTTAGTCCGGCTCTTTGTACCCACCTCCGGTCCCGGCCTTTTCTCCAAACTTGTTAGCAAGTACCAGGGTCCCTACCGTATTCTTCAGCAGACATCCTCCGTCAATTACCTCATCGGACTCCTTTGCGCCATTCCCTGATCATCGTCGCCGAGGCCGCGCCATTGTCCACACGACCCGCCTCAAACCATACTACAACCATGACGTCGTCACATCGCCCTACACCTACATGATGGCGTCCTTTCGCCCGGGGGAAATTATAAGACTGGCCTACGGCTTTGGAATCTCGAGATGTTGGAGCTTAACGATGAAGACGACGAGAAGCGCCGAACGCTCCGAAGCTCGAGCGCCGAACGCTCTGTCCCTCGTGCGTGCTCTGTACAGACCGCTGCCTGTGGTCTGTGCATCGACGGCACCGCTGGTTGTTCTCGACGCTGTGCTTTGAAAGACGTTCCTTATTACAGTTAACCTTTTGGCTATTATCGACAAGCACCTGATTGTAACTTGAGATTTGTAGCCGGGTGATAGGAATAGCCATATTAGTTTTTAGACATTCAGTAAAAGCCATATTCTCGCTGCTATGAAGCAACTAATTTGGGTCATTCCTTGTGGCACTCAACAAACGCACTCTTGCGCAAAGCCGCAAAGTGACGTCAATCAAATCACTACAATCAGTGACGCACGCACAGTGCAATACTCTGAACCTCTCTCGTGCAGCAGTCTTCCCCACTCCTGTTCCCATCGCTTCTCCTGCGCGGGTGGCGCCCAGAATGGCACGTTGTGCGTGAGTCACGGAGTGTCGCGATTTGATGGGAGTCGCTCTGCGCGCTTCCGTGCGGCAGTTTTTGAATGGCACAAGAGATAGTTCAAATTATTCGAGCCACAGTGGTGAGGGTAATTCCTATTTCCAAATTCTGGGAACTGGTTTGGTTATTACTAACGGCCGGCTACAAACCACTTACTGTAGTTATTTGCCTATTTGATAATATTGAAAAAAAATAAGTATTAGGAGCTGCCTGTTAACTTTAGTAGTTATCATATTTAACCTGTTTTGTAGCGATAGCTACACTACCCTACCTCTTCGGCCCTTCCGCACTGCACCGCTTCAGCTCCATGGCGGCGCCGTTGGTCACGTGGGCTCATCACGTGGTGCGGAGCAGCTGCTGCTGCCAGCAGCGCGGCGCGCAACAGCTGCAACAGCTGTGCGCATGTGCCTTGTAAAGTGGACCGAAGATCAAGGAACGCCCAGCGAAGCGGAGTGGCGAAAGACTGACTTCGAAATTTGACTGAGCGAGTTCCACTCTCCCAGATGTAGCTATCGCGTCACTCCAGATTAAACCATAGCTAAACATCAGCCATTTTTTGACGTGTGCCAACACTGGTATTCATAATAATAAAAATAATAATAATAATAATAATAATAACAATAATAATAATAATAATAATAATCTTCATCAGACTGACTACACCCATTGCAGGGCAAAGGCCTCTCCCATGCCTCTCCGATTAACCCGGTCCTTTGTCAGCTGCGCCAACCTATGGCTGCGAACTTAATCTCATCCGCCCACCTAACCTTCTCCCGCCCATCGCTACGATTGCCTTCTCTCGGAATCCTTTCCGTTACCCTTAAAAACCAGCGGTTGTCTCGACTTCGCATCACGTGCCCTGCCCAAGCCCCTTTCTTCCTCTTGATGTCGACAAGGATGTCATTAACCCGCGTTTGTTCCCTCCCCCACTCTGCCCGCTTCCCGTCTCTTAACGTTACACCTATCGTTTTTCTGTCCATGGCGCGCAGCGTTGTCTTCAAGCTGAACACTGGTGTTACAAAGCTGCAAGAAGCTTCTCTTTACCTCGCAAACTCTGTTTTAAAAAATAGTGGGCGGTTTCGCTGAAACAACTGGACCCCATTGTATCCCTTCTACCTTTAAGCCGCCGCGGTGGCTGAGTTGTTACGGCGCTCGGCTGCTGACTCTAAAAACTGGTTCGATGCCGGCTGTGGCAGTCGAATTTCGATGGAGGCGAAATTTTATGGGCCTGTGTACTGTGCAAGGTCAGTGCACGTTAAAGAACCTGAGGTAATTGAAATTTCCGGAACCCTTCACTACGGCATCTCTCACAGACTGAGTCACTTTGCGGAGTTAAACACCACGAGCCAAAGAAAACCTTTTTCCTTTATTCTTTCATTTCGCAGGGCCGCAAAGTTCTCATATACCTTTTAATTAGGTTCCAGAATTGGAGCCACAAAAGCGTCACTAACCGCTTTTGCCGAGTTGTTCTGAACCAGTTATGGTGACATTTTTATTTATTTATTTATTTATACACATAACTCATAGGCTCCAACTGGAGTGTTGCGTGAGGGGGGTAAGACAAACAACATATAGCGAAAACAGGAGCAAAAAACATAGCTAACAACAAATCAAAGAATCAAAAGAAACAGAAAATTGAATCGAAAGACGCCGAACAACATCAAGCAAACGAAGAACAACACTCTGGACGATCAGAAACGCGCATGGCTTATCGAATTCCTGCAAAGAACTGCAAACGCATGTATATTTATAAACTGCTTGCAAGGATAGAGAATGACAGCCAAGTCGCATGGTGCAAATTAAACGTGTGCGCATCACTACGGAATCAATTTTTTTAATGTTTCTCTAAACGTGTCTTGATTATTAATTTCAACAATGTGGCATGGAAGATCGTTCCAAGCTGCTATTGCCAGAGGCAATGCAGATTTGTTAAATGCATTTGTGTGGCCAAAAACACGTGTGAAACTGTGTGCGTTATATAAGCGGCGAGATGTGCGAAATGGGCGGGAAAGGGGTAAAGTAGTTGCGTGTTCACTGTGAGTGATTTTGTGCAGTAAGCAAAGCAGGCCTATCGTCCTTCTAGATTCAAGAGATGGGAGTGATAGTGATTTCTTTATAGCAGTCACGCTAGAATGCCTACTGTAATCTTTCGCGATGAAACGCGCAGCACGGTTTTGAACAGATTCGAGAAAATTTATTAAATATTCCTGATGTGGCGCCCAGATGGCGGAAGCGAATTCGAGCTGAGGACGAACAAAGGTTCTGTACGCTATTTCACGAGTGGCTGAAGGGGCTTCACGTAGGTTTCGTTTTAGGTAACCAAGTGTGCTAGATGCTTTTGCTGTAACATGTTTTATATGCGCCTTCCATGATAAGTTTGTTGTAATATGAATACGAGATATTTGTACAATGGGGTGACAGTGACAGCACTGTTATTAAGCGAGTAAGTGTAAAGAGAGTTAGTTTTCTTTCAGCTGACAGTCATTATTTGCATTTTTCTGTATTTAGTGACCTTTGCCATAGCGTGCACCAGTTTGTAATCTTATCTAGATCTTTTTGAAGAGCGATGTGGTAGTCGGGTGTCTTAATTTGGCGATAAACTACGCAATCGTCAGCAAATAATCTGATTGCTGATGTTATGTTGGATGGCAAATCATTTATGTAGATTAGAAACATTAGCGGACCCAACACGCTACCTTGAGGTACACCGGATGAGACATCGGCCAAGGAAGAAGAATCATTGTCAGTAAACGTAAACTGTTTGCGGAATGTGAGGAAGCGGACAAGATGAACAGTATGCAAGTAAGTGCAGACGTGCCTGACAAAAACAGAAACACCGGTAATAAATGTTCTAAAAGTACGCTGTTCGTTCGTTTCAATGTGCGCGTTGTAATGAGCACAAAGACGTTAAAGCACTGTGTGCATAAGAAAGAGAAAGACGATCCTGATTCTCGCGCTGTGCTCTCATTGGACTGACTTGCAGGTGGCAGAGTGCTCCAATTAGACACCGTCAACCGTGAGGACTTGCCCTTGAACTCGTTACAACTTGGTGGAGGGGCCGGTTAGGATCAACGACGGCCCTTCATATTGAAGCTCGTCGGAGTCGACCTCTCGCCACTCTACCATCTTCCGTGAATGAGATGCCCTTGGACGGAGACGGTTCTCCCATGTCTGCACCTAGCAGCTTCTGGCACAATTCCGTGAGCATTGCATCTTCGCGGCCTCGGCAACTTCGAATGCGGGCAAATGGCTCACCTACTACCAATGGGGCGGGCAATATAGCACAGCGGGACACAAAAGCCGAGTTCACCAACACGGTGTTCTCGCTCACAGATAATGCTCTTTTCTGGCACGAGAATCATGAAGGTACCTTTAAGTCCAGGGCGGGCCTTGTGGACGAAATGACCAAGGGCTTCGGAGACCCCTCGGTGAAGAACCGTGCCAAAAATGCATTCTCTAGCAGGAAACAGCTTACTGGAGAAATCTGAACCGTGTCTATGAAACTAATCCGAGAACACTGGATCTGAACACCGGAACCGAAAGAAAGGCCGAAGTGCTGACGCAGGTAATTCGTATTTGGTCTAACTACGTAAATCAACCATCATTTTTATGTCCTCCAATATAAGACTAGGAAAACAAGAACGGCCTGCTCGAAGATTGTCCCGTTAACATCTAGACCTTGCGGACCAGGAAAGAGAACATGGCCACTGTCTTTAATATCATCGAGCACTGCCGCATATTTGAGAATCTGAAGATGAGGCGAATCACACGATCATCTGAAAAGTGTGATTACGGTAGCAGCCATTAGTGCTGCTGCTTCGTGCGAATTTAAGGCAATATTCACCAGATTTTCCGCGAAAAATAAGCCCTGGCCAGGACCTCACTTATCGTCTCGGTTAGCTCTCTTCTGCGTACACACTGGTTGCGGAACAGCCCCTCCCTGTCAATGCAGCGAACTTTGCGTAGCACTGGGCGCCTCAGCCACCTCGACCGTGCCACATGCTACTCTACACGACGTAAAACTTGCGCGCTACAGTGAGAGGACATTGGACCCTAAGCGAGAAAATGTCGGACCTTTAAGCAGGTAAAACACGACGAGATGTCTTGGCTCTGGTGCCGGACAGCAATGAACACTTCAGGCACGAACTTACTTCCGTGCACCGGTGGTTTTTTACCGTGGTGGGCATCGTGTTCTCATCTCGCGGCTTCCCCATCGCTGCCGACTATCGCGCTGCGGACCCACAAGCTTTACTGAGCAGCCAAAGAGCTTGACTGTTTCCCTCGAAATGAACATGGCACATGCTATATTTCGAAGCATCATCAACCGAGGGGGGCCACCCTACTACCGTGCCCGGTTTTATCCCTCAACCTTCAGCTTAAAACAAACGCGCCGAGTTTCTGCGTCTTCAAAGCAGACACATTGCCTACTTCATAAGAAATTCGACACCCAAGACGTCAGGTCTTGGTGGCAGATACCGACGAAGGCCTATTCATACTTCTATGGTCTACATCTCATACACCCAAACTTATACACCGAGGACACTCTTCCTCGGTTTCCTATAGTTTTGCACGTTTAGCTGGTATGTGAGGCCCAAATAAACAATCAACAAACGAAAAACATGGCTTTTAGTGATAGGAGGCGCTGCTGAAAAGCGATAACCTGAGGAACAATAGCCCTCATCCAACATATAGCAAGGCAGCTCAAGTCAATGTAGCCCTGGAATAAGGACATCATCCATAGAATTCTTAAACCGCCTTCTGTTTATTATAGATTCTCCTCTGCTCCTCGTCTCCTCAGTGGTCTCTACACTCGGCTTCTGCAGATGACCCTTGCCATTCCACCTCTCTTGCTTCTTCTCCGGCCCCACATTGCACTGTGCATCCTCCTCTGCCACATCGCACGCGTCGGTCCCCGTCAGCACTCCTGCCCTCACCCGGAAAACCAGTCAGTGCGACCGATCGAGGTAAGATCGTTGAACGTCAGCTGTGCGAGTTTACACTTCTACTTGTTGCAATGCTAAACAACAAAAGTCATGTGTCGGTGGAATTGCTGACAGCAGCAGCTCTTATCAACAGAAGTGCAACAGTGTCTGTAATGAGTCTACGTTTTACACACTTGCTGGGACGCAGTTATGTTTCAATGCGAACAAACGTCAATATTTTGTGGAGTGAGCGGCAAGCCGTTGCGTTCTCTGAAAGTCTGTAGTGTGGAAATATCATTCGGTGACGTTGGTTTTAAGGCGGCAGTCATCATTTTTGCCAGCTATCTCATTACACAAGGTTTGGCGTGACTGTTTGAAGGTGTGTGGCACTAGATAAGACTGTCGGTTTGGAGTGGGTAATTTTGTCCGGAGCCTTGTTCCCGGCCCCCTGGAAAGCTCGCGCGACGAGGAAACTGTTTTCTGTGCTAGTGAATCTCTTCGACGAACACGGCATGCTGAGTGATCATAAGAACATTGCCACTTTTTAGTCGTTTCAGCAACGAGGAAACGTCATAAAGCTCCGCAGTTTCCGGGAACTAAGCTCTATTATAAGCCGTTTTATACAGCGCATTGCTGATACCACCGACCCATTGACGAAACATTTACACAAGGACGCCCATCTTGAGTAGATACCCAAGTGCGATGCCTACTTTCTCAGGTGGTGTCCTTCTTGACTTCGCTTTAAGTCGTCCGGCACTTCGATCATTCGCGCAAATGGAAGTCCACACGTATGCAAGTGATGTTGGTATTGATGCTGGTCTAGTACAACGCTGGGAATAGGAACAGTAGTTGCTGCATACGCAAGCCTATGCCTAGGCAAGCCTTGCCAGAAATACACCTTTATGCAACAGGGATGCCTTGCACTGATCATCGCCTTTAAGCTGTTCCCTCATTGTACGAACGTTCATTCACCATTGTAATTCAACCAAACTCTTTCTGTTAGCTGGTCAACCTTCATGCTCCCTTTGGGCCTTTCGCGGCTGGTCTCTTCGCCTACAGGAGTATATAACTTCACTGTAGAGTACAATAATGGTACACAAAATGCCTACGCGATCGTTTTTCGCGTCATTCACCTACGACTGCTGATTGTGGTGACGAAAATATTCTCAAGTCCCCATTCGTTCCTTCCGACAGAATATTAGATGTTCATGTCTTTTGAGCTGAACAACAAATTTATCTGGATCTCAAGCCCCTCTTCTTCGCCGCGATAGCTGATGGGTCGGCTGGCCGTACTAAGAACGAAAGGTGAACATCACTTCAAAAGGTGCAAATTTGGTTCATCGCTGAAGCCTTGAATTTTTATAAATAAATCAATAAAATTAATATTACTGCTACTCTGAATGAAACACGCGGTGGCGTGAACAGGTCAGCTTCACTGGCCACTGCGCGGAAGCTCTATGCTATAACCGCAACCGATCACGCCTCTTGTTGTTGTTGTGCACCACATACAATAGTACATGTCCATAGTGGTGGAGCGGCCAAGATATAGGGTGCACAGAGAGTGTTCCTGTTGAGTTTTGTCATGGACGAAAATGAGTGCTGGGGAAGACAGAAGTAAACAGAAAAGGAAACTCAGAAATGAAATGGGAAACGCATAACGCACCCAGGAGATGGAGTCTGTGCGATTTGTAACCGAGTGGTTAACCAAGACTACAAACTACAACGTAGCCAACCCGAGTGCATAGCAAGTCATCGTCTTCACCGACTTGCATCTGCGGCGGGAACAGATCACATCAGCTTTACCTCGATCAGAGTTTAACCTGAGTCTAATGTCGACGCTACAGGTGCTGACGACTCCGCAAAGCAAAACCATGAGCAAATCAGCCAAACACATGCTTCCGCACGTCTGCTGGGTTTAAGTGCGTTAAATCTCAAGCATTTTTTTGTGGACACGATGGTTGTTGTGTTGGTGGCTCAACACAACAACCTGGCCAGGATCCTACACAGGGCAATCTGCGACCACGGGGAGGACGAGGTCAAGTGACGCTTGGGCGCCAAGTACCTACCGACCACCCCCACGGAAAGGCACCCGGATTACCACGGCAACAAGAACGAGACGCTAGATCGAGACATCCAGATGTGGGAAGTCAGAGTTGCCCTGCAGGATCTCAATGGCAGATCCGCCGCGGGCCCCGATAGAGTGACCAACAGAGCGCTCAAGAACCTTAAAGAAGCGGCCATCGAAACGCTCACGAACTACTACAACAAGTGCTGGCAGGAAGGAAGGTTGCCCAAGCAATGGAGAGCAGCGAAGACGATCCTCATCCCCTCGCCTGGCAGGCTGCCCAACATAGAGAACCTCAGGCCGATCTCGCTCCCTTAGTGCGTGGAAAAGGCCTTCGAGCACGTTTTTATGAACAGGTGGCAGCGTTACCTGGCAGAATCGGACCTTTACCTAAATTCCATCATCGGGTTTCGGAACAAGCTCGGGACGCAAGACGCCATGATTTTACTAAAGAATGAGATCATCGACGATACGATGGGCACCAAGGACAAAAGAGCTATACTCTGGCTGGACATGCAGAGCGCCTTCGATGAAGTGAGGCACTCGGTTATCCTGGCCCAAGTATGCAGGCTAAACATGGCCAGAAGGACATACCAGTACATCAAAGACTTCCTGGCGGAACGGACCACCGAAATCTGCGCGGGAAACCTGCAGCTCGAAGAGAAGCAGCTGGCCAGCGTCGGTACTCCGCAGGGCTCGGTGATCTCCCCGCTACTCTTCAACCTCGTGATTATCGGGGTAGCCAAGCGGCTAGAAAAAGTAGCGGGCGTCCAGCACACCATCTACGCTGACGACGTTACGCCATGGGTACCGGGAGGAAGCGACGGACACATCGAGATAACGCTGCAAGAAGCGGTCAACGCCATCGAGGAGCAGCTGGACGGGACTGGACTCGTTTTCTGCCTGGCCAAGTCAGAACTGCTAGTGATTCCACCGAAACGAGCGGGCAGGAAAACAAAGAATATGGAAGTCAAGTACGAGCGTCCCAAGATCACGATCAACACAGTGGGAGGCCAAGTAATACCGGAGATCAAGAAGACTCGAGTGCTCGGGCTGTTCATCCAGCAAAACCGAGTTAACGGTGAAACGGTCAACAAGCTCGAGGGCAAAGCGACCGCGGCAATGAGACTCATCAGGAATGTGTCCAACAGAAAAGCGGCGATGAAGGAGGAGAACCTGACAAGGCTCGTTCAATCCTTCGCAGTTAGTCACATAACGTACGTGACCGCCTTCCACAACTGGAGGCCGAGCGAACGTAACAAGATAGATAGACGCCACCATACGCCAGGCGTATAAGGCGGCACTCGGTCTCCTCAGGGGCACGAGCATCGAAAAATTCATGGCGCTGGGAGTCCACAACACGCTGGACGAAATAGCCGAAGCACAGAGAACGGCGAAACTCGAGCCTCTCTCTGAAACGAGAACCGGAAGACAGATACTGGGGAGCTTGGCCACGAGCCGAAGGAAGGCACACAGCAGAAACACGTACCTATACCGGACAGCATCAAGAGAAAGCTCAGTGTCTGCCTGATCCCGAGGAACCTGAACACCGAACACAACAAGGAGCGGAGGCTGGCGAGGGCCAGGACTCTTGTGGACCTCTACGCCAGAGAAGAAGGCGGCGTCTACGTGGACGCGGCGGAGTATCGAGGGAGCAGCGACTCATACGTGGCGGTGATTGTCGGGGCATCGACGGGTGAAACGAAGACCGCGGCGAGCGTCCGGACTCGAGAAGCGCACCGGGCGGAGGAGGTGGCCGTCTCCGACCCCGGATGCGCTAAGGTGTTGTGTGACTCTAGAACGGCAGTGAAGAACTATGCCAAGGGTAGGGTATGTAGTAAGGCCGCGCGCACACTGCGCAAAGCCGAAGACATGGGACTCAATAGTGCTGTGGTTATCAAGTGGTTTCCGGCTAACATGGGCAGTGACGAATCGGAACGCGGGAACGTGAATCACAACGAGACACCCAACTCGGCCGCGCGAGGACTAGCCAATCGCGCGGCTGCAAGCACGGCCGACTCGGAGTGTTCGTCGCGGTGTAGTGCCAAGGACAAGATGACCACCTTCAACGAAATAGTGAAATGGTACAAACTGAACAGACACACTATGCCGCCATGTCACCTGGCGCTTACCTGGAAGGAGGCAGTGTTATACAGACAGTTACAGACGGGGTCCATGCTCACCCTGGCGCTAGATAAGCACGTGTGTCCGAGTGTGTACGCGAGTGACGTGTGTAGACTGTGCGCGAAGGATAGAGCCACCGCGGCTCACATCCTTTGGGAGTGTAGTGTAAATCCGCCAGAATCCAGCCAGAAGACGACGATCCCGCCGCAGCTAGAGGCTGCAACGAGGAGCTATGATCAAGAGACGCAACTCAAGGCCGTCCAGCAAGTCTCGGCAGCTCTTTAAAGGCAGCGACCGAGCGAAACCGAGCGGAAGGGGACATCACCCCCAAAAAGGAAGCGGCGGACCTCTCGAACCCGCGGAACTATCGAGGGACCAAGACTTCGAGGAGCACAATGCACGAGACCGATGTAGTTGCCGCGTCGCGGTAAAAGCCTGTCCTTCCTGCGTGGAGGGAGCCTAACCGATTCTGCAGGAATTTTCAATAAAGTTGTCCTCTCTCTCTCTCTTTCGACACGATGGTCCCATTCGGAACACTCTCCTGTGGCTGTTCGTTTCATATTGGTGGTTGCACAAAGATTTCACCATCTGTTTCATGCGGCCTGCGCGACGACAAACCCGTCTGGTAGGCTCAAATAGGCGCGAACACTGCGCCGTGTGTAACGGTTTTATTTATAAAAAATGGTCTCCCTAATTGAACGGTAAGTGGCCTGTTACGCAACAAATGCCACCAATTCCTTACTACTACTTTACCTGTTTCTACTCCGCAAAGTCCTCCTCTCCCAGGACTTCCACAAATTATAAGTGACTGACGAGGACGTCAGTACTCTGCGAATGTCGTGGAGGCAGCGATGCTTGCGTGCAGTACAACTTTCCGCCGTTCCATACCTTATCACCTACAGATGAACGGCTTGACTGAGTGCATGACGACGACCTTAACCAACATATTCAGCCTAGTATTCACCTGAACTTGGAAACAGTACTGTCTTTACCTCATACACATTGAACACTGCTACTAATGGGACGACCAGGTATAGCTCTTTCTTTCTTCTGTACGCCCAGCCTGATGTGCGCACGATCCTTGCATCGCAGAGAGCCTCAGCTTTGCCGAAGAAACGCGGTGCAAGAGCGCTGCACGGCAAACTACGAGGAGTGCCGTCGACACGCCACCTATGCTCCAGGCGTTGTCTTCTTTTTTGGCGACCGCTCAGGCAGCGCGACCTTCCCCAAAAGTGCCGGTGCAGTACGACACACCTTAGATGACTATTATTCTCCTGAGTCGTGTGAGGTATGCGATTCCACGCCTCACAACTATTCGTTGTTTGAAAGAACATGAGCTGACTCACGTAGGACGGCTGAAAATTTGGAACCCTCGCCCTGTAGGCTGCTGCTGCTCATGAAGAAAGCGAAACGGCAGCGATGACGTTGTAGCGTTATCTGCGTAAGAAAGAGAAAGATGATCCCGGCACCTTCGCTCGGCTCTCAATAGAATCGCAGCTGGCACAGGGCCTCTGACTGCATGCCGTCCTTTGTGAAGGCTTGAACTCGTAGCAATTTGGCATCCTGTTAAAACAACCCTAACATAGGCATTGGAAATGGTTCAGAATAATTCTTCTCGCTGCATTCTTTCTAATTAAACCAGAACCGCCAATGTGGGTGCCATGAAATCTATCCTTAAATGATCATCCTTGTCATCACGTCGCAAAATGTTTCGTTTCTGTCTTTTTCATAAATAATTCTATCACCCGCAGTTTCATGCCGAACTTACCTAACCACCTTAGTACGTGTCGCCAAAGACTAGACCACATTCATAAGGTTTGCATCCCTTCTGCAGATCAACCACTATTTTTAGTCATTCTTACCGCGAACATCGAATGAGTGGAATCACATGTCTTTGACAGCCCCGATCGCCGATCATCAATTAATGTTATAGCTGACATTGTAAAACTAGGATACACTTCCTACCGTGTTATATTTTTTCTATTTTTCTCTCTCTTGAATGCCTTAGCTAATAAAGTAGAAGTCATGTTTGTACCTTGTCTTTTTCATTAACTCTGGTTAGTTAAATCGATTTCATTTTTTGACCCCTCTATTCTATAATCCCTTAGCGGCTCTAAGGGTTTAAGAAATGAAAAACGATAAATATAATGAGCTCAATAAAGTGTTCGCCATAGCATCCAATGCTTCATCGAAAAAGTTATGAACAACGAAGCAAAAGCAAAGAGAATCAAAACAACAATGCAGAAAGCGACTGAAACGTTTTCCCGCTATAGCTGTATGGTGTTGGTAATAGCCTGAATGATTAATTGCCTCTGAAAGCGGTGTCTTGTCGCTAAGACTTGCCGATCTAACACTAAGAACAAATATAACTTACAGACCTGCCCACAGCGAAGAAACAGTAGTACCTTATATCTCTATAGTTCAAATCTCACTCTATTTCTATGAAGATCGAAATTACCACAATGAATTGGTGTAAGTATTATTACGGTCGCAGCGGAACTAGAAACCAACCAATTAATCTCATGGGTAGCAGTGTTTTCTGTCCTCTGTTCTTGCTACGAGCTTTCATGCAGCGCAGAAACCTGTTGAGTTAAACGAAGCGAATTACAATCTTTTTTTCTTTGTGCACTTAGAAATCGGTTCAGCAACGTGTTTGCATACTTCATCTTTTTGGCAAGAAACTGAGGAAAGCAGAATATGCTCGTTGGAATGTCGCAGAAAAGTAGCTGCGAAATGAAGTAATTACATTTAGAGATCAAAATATATACTGAATCAGTGTAGACACGAGAGTTTTATCACCCATGTCTCTGCAAAACACAGGACAATTGGGCTCTGAACCAAACACCGAATTATGCGCTCTCATTGCGACAAAATCTTGAGACTTTGTACTCCTTCTCTTCCTCTACTATATGACACAGATATTAACCGCAGAGCTCAACAATGTGTTTAGCTTGAAAGCTACTGGAAGAGCACTGGTGGTGGTACTCATTTTACTGACGGTATCTGAGCTTTAGAAAGCAGGTCTTGGCTATTTGTAGCTTTTCTCCGGGTGCCATGATTTGTTTTATAGGTGCATTGAATTTACTCCAACGTTCATGTATATAAACAGCAACACGTTCTCTTTTTCCAAACATAAGCTCAGTGCCCGCAAAAATACCGTTCCAAAATACAGAATAGCAAACGCATAAACCGTTTAGTATAATGTCGCTATTGGTTTTATTTATGCACCTGAAACAATGTTATTGCTCCATGTAACAGTTTTGAGCTTTGGCTGAGGTTACATTTTCCCACAGCTAATTAAAATACTGTATTATTCCTGATTCTACGGTGGGTTGTAATCGCCTAGCAGGATTGTACAACGCACACAGGACGAGGACACATATAGTATGGTGGCGCTGCCATAAAAAGAATGTAAACCAATAAGCTCCTGCCTGAGGACACAGGAAGAAACGACAAGACACAAGCACTGTTTGCCATGCACCAACTAACTCAACTCTCCGTGCTTTTACAGCAATCGCCTATTTCCGAAGGCCGAGTCTTTGGCGGCGTTATGTGAAAATGTATCAGAGCTTTACGACCCTTTGATGACAACACCAATCGGCGCAGTTCATCTCAGATAAGGTTTGGGACGACATCCCGCAATATTACCAGATTCTCTACATTTGGCGTTCAAATGAAAGCTGCTTATTGGACAAAGTCTTGCCTAGAAACTGTTAAACGAGTCAACGAGAGCAAAAGCAGCAAGAGCGCTTGGCAGCCATCTAAAACTTATAATAATTTTACAGCTGTTTACCACTCTCTGTTTACAGGTGGCGATGAACTTTCGAGCCAAGGTGCATAAAGCACAATTGCTACTCTCGAGCTTCGCAGATCCATCGCGTCATTTATCATTTGAAAAAATCTTGCCTCCTCTCAAGCAGCTAGGTGAAAAGGGTATCTCACGACCTCTTAGAATAAGCAAGAAGAAAGGAAAAATTACGAAGCTTGTCGTCAACATGCACTTTGAAGATTATATGTTCTTTCTCTAGATTTCTGCGTTATATCTCGTTTAACTGCCGGTCAAAGTATAGTGCATTCTCTGTGCGAAATTACTGAAATCATAGACCTGTGGTTGTCAAATAGCCAGATATTTAATGTAAGAGCTAACACCTTTTGCACGAGTTAACGTTCTTTTGCGCTAATTTTAGAATGTCTGACACCAAGACGGTTAGCTTCTTGTTGCGTATTCAGTGGGTGATAACTATGCTCGAACAATTTAATAATTTCTCCAAAACCATTACACGTAATTTTAATAAACAATCTAACCAATTCAAAGAGCAAGCGCATAGTAAAATGTATTGCACAATACTTGAGTAGAGCAGAGTTCGAAGAGAAAATATAAGTCGAGTTGTCGCCTCACACGATCACACCGACAAAGTCAGTGATATGTATTACATTTCAGCTTTTCCTTTCTGTCATTAAATATAACTGCAGGGAGCGCTTAAAGCTGCGCTCCATGAGAACATCGTCACAACCTTCACTTTCCTACCATATACAGTAGAGTAGTCACGTAAAAGAAAGAACGCCGCAGGCATTCCTGGGAAGCTCTACTTCATCAGAAGCAGAGTGAGCTGTCTGCTGCGCTTAGCAAACATGGTAATCATTTCTGCGACAATCGGTTCACGATCCCCACAGACGTCACCATCTCTCGACTGCGGGATGTCATGCTGAATTTTCTGAAATAACACAGGTCTTAAATTCCCAGACCATGACGACATGATCAAGGATAGCAATTAACACATTATTCCGCGCCAAAACCGTCAAAATACTAGCATGACTTGTCGAAAAAAGGAGGCCGCTGGCAACGATAGATTCGCAAGCTCGTCCAAATTTACTCTTGTCTTAAGCACAGAGGACGTCATTGTCACGTTATTCTTGTTTGATATCTAACAACCTTTCTTAAATCTAGCTTATAACGCCACAAGACACTCATAGAATAGACCTGTTGTGGTCGCTAAGCTTCCCCAGCTGCATTTTTGTTGAAGGAGGAGATTGAAATGAGTCATCTAGTGCAGCCTTGAAAACAACTTGGCAGGATTTTAAAGTACTCAAGCCGAGTAGACCTGCAAAAACTTGTGTTAGAATGGTTGGCTTATGATTTTGCTTTGCTGGGGCGTCGGCACGTCTGGCGAATATGTTAGACCCAGGTTAAGCTCTGATCGAGGTTGAGCTCATTGGGATGTTCGCGTCGGCGATGGCAGTTGATGAAGACGACTATGTGCAATGCACAGCGCGAGAGTGCATTTCAGTTTAACAAGAGGCGTTTTGTGTCACTGATCTCTCCGGAGAACACTCGGACTGGAAGAATGGACAAGGCGACGGGTGTACACACACAAACGCACATTTAATACATCCTACGTTGCACACACACAAGAAAACAAAACTAACAAAACTAACACAACACACAAAGGCTATAAATACACACGACCCTGGCACACTACTACCAGCGTCTACTACAAGCGTTCTACTATTCGTGGTCGGCGTTCATGCTCACGGTTGGTTCGGTGCGGCTGCGGCTTTGTATGGATCCCGTAGCCTACGTCGAGGCGGTATTCGGCGTGCTTGGGCTGGCGTTGCTAGCAGCGTTCGACGAGCTCGGGCTGGCGTCGCTGGCTGCGTCGTAAAAGCTCCAGGTCCAAGCGCTCGTGGAGGTGATGCCGGTGTTGTTGGCGTTGGGGGCACCACCCGGATGGGTGGCAACAGCGCTGGAGACACCCCTGGCCGTAGCAGGTGGTAGCGTCCTCCGTTGACTCCCCGGAACGGGCTCAGGCACGGCAGGAAGTCCACGATGCGTAGAACGCGAGCTCACCGGAGCAGTAGCCGGCGTCGCTCTCTTCCAGCCAAAGTGTCCCTGACCCGCCGAAGCCTCCGCTTCTCTGCTTCCCCCCCCCCCCCTGTGCCTCGCTCTCGCTCGCCCTTTTATAGCCTCGGTGTTAGTCCATGTAAGCCTTGTCGTCGTCTTCTCTTCTCCACCAATCATCTCTCTCCACCTCACCGAATGCTTCTTCTTCCTCTTCTTTATTCTTCCGTTAATTTGCGTCGTCTTCTTCACACCTTTTTTCTTTAAAATTTAATTTAGGCTCCTTAATATATGTGACAGATTGGCTGCGGGGAAAGCATAGTGCTCTCAGGTAATGGCCAGTGAAGCTGATCTGCTCGCTCCGCCGTGCATTCGTCACCCAGTCAGGGCAATCTGTTATATATATTTATTTTAGATCAGTATTGGCTTAGGTCTCCCTCAAGGCTAAGCTTCATACAAACCGAAAAGTCTGTTGGACCGCGTGATGTAGCACCTTTGCGCTAAAAATGATTAATGGGCGTTGTTGTGACAATGAGCTCCGCGGTAGAATGCCAGTACCGAACAGAAAGACTCCACGGCAAACGTAAGCTGCACCCTAAGGGCATAACGCGGTAGCGCTAATGAGTGGATTCCTTTATATGCGCAAATATTCATTCCCTTCTTTTCATTCATAGGTTTCTGGGAGTCCACTCCACACAGCATTCTTCGTGAAGTTGTACTGCGGTTAGGCTTCGCACCTTTCCCTTCTAAGGCAGGTGCTGCCACCTGCGGGGATTTTTAGAGCAAAGTTTTCTTCCAAAACAACCGTTTGCGGCGAATCACTACTTTAACTGCATGCGTCCACGGTGAGCTGTTTGCTCACAATCCGTTGGGCAGGTTTTGACGTCCTCACAACGTTCTATGAGCTAGGTGAACCAGCTGAACACATTGACCATCATTGCGAATGCTTCGTAGATTTTTCCTCAGGGATCACGATGCCGACATCGGCTTTTCTGCAACGCGGCACCTTTACGCATTCGCGTTAAGAGTACAATGATAAATGGGTTGGGGACATATACTAACGTAGATATCTGTTAGCTCGCAAGAGTGATTGTTCTCTACACAATTTGTCACTTCATGGTGCGCGGGGAGCGGCAGGGACGCTATTTTTTATGCGAAGCATATTAACGTAGGTGTCGGGCCTTCGCGCGACGCCCGGCGGTGGCCACCATTGACTCTGAAGTGGGGTCACGTGACATGACGTCACGTGATGACGTCACACAGGCTGCAGATGGGGCCTCATATCGCGCCGTCGGTCATCTCCCGGCGGTGGCCACCATTGACCTTCAAGTGACCTTCAAGTAGGTCACGTGACATGACGTCACGTGATGACGTCACACCGGCTGCAGATGGGGCCTCATATCGCGCCGTCGGTCGCCTCCCGGCGGTGGCCTCCATTGACCCTGAAGTGAGATCACATGATGTGACGTCACGTGATGACGTCACACCGGCTGCAGGTGGGGCCTCATATCGCGCCGTCGGACGTCGCCCGGCGGAGGCCTCCACGCTTCGGTTCGCGCCGTCGCGCGCGACGCGGCGGCGGCGCCACCATCGCTGCATCACGTGATATGTGAGGTCACGCCAGGGATGAAGCAGCGCGCGCCCGCCGGCGCGTCAGTCTCTGTGCCCGCAACCGCGCCAGCGTCTTTGCACCGGGCGTGTATGCGGTCAAGATGCCTCCAAACGCTAAGGACGTTAATAATAGGAATGCAAAACGAAGGCTGCAGCGTGCTACGGAAACCGATGAAGAACGCGAAGAACGCCCAGCCAAGCGGCGCGCTCAATATGCGGCTCGACGACAACGCTCCGAGGGTGTAACATGCTTCGCATCCACTGGGCTTAACCTTGATAAGCCTCCAATTTTTTATCGTTCTAGACAACTTTGTTCACTTTACTAAGGAGCCGGCTGCTCCTTTGCGAGGAATGCTATCAGTATTCAACAGCAGCGAACAGCTGTGAAGTCTTTTGTAGTTTAAATATTTTGCCATTATTAACATTTCGCGTTGCCTGGTGCGGCGAGAGGGAGCCGTCTGTGACGCACGCTCTTTGATGCGAGCCCCTAACGCTGGGTATCTGCTCCGTTTTTCCTCTCCCCGCTGACGGCGCTTGCTTGACGGCGGCTCTGCGTGCACCACGCTACCTCCGCAGATGAGATGGCGGTTCTGGCGCTCGCCAACGCAAAAGGCGTCCTTGTGCTCTTTGTCGTCAGCACACGTTGCGTGCTGGGTGATGTCAGCACATGTTAAAGGTCTCTTGGTGGTGTGAATTATTCTGGACCATGCAACCAAAATAGGAGAGAAACAAAGTTATCACGGTATGAGACTTTCAAGGAGCTCAAGGCGCGGGGACAAAAATAAGTTGCAAGAAAGGAAGAGCACTTCTGAACTCACAGAGCAATAGGGACTAACTCTAATAATGGACTCTGAATAACCAACTGGAATATGAAGCGCTAACTCTTGACAAAAACCAGCACCTGACACTTCTCAGGAACATCCGCCCTGTAGAATAGAGAAAAGGATGGATGCCCTTGGTAGCGATTATTATATAATAGAAACAACAATATTCAATGCAAGGCATCGTGAGAAAGTCACGTGAACTAAACTAGCAGACTAGCATGCGTCTTGGCGATACCGACACGATATAGATCATAATCACACAGAATTCGTAAAAGGCCGGCGAGAACAACTAAAAGAAAACAAAGCAAAAGTCAGCAAGTAAATACAACTACTTACAGAACTCCCTGCCGTACACAGACACTTTACTTACGAAAACCATCCTGCCACGCTCGTGTGAAGTCCCGGTACGCCAAGATTTTTCTGTATACCAGGATCTTGCAAACGGGAAATAAAAGAACACAGTGCAGAAGCGCTTCGCCAGCACGAATGGAAACCGATCCAATTTATTACTTTTTGGCTTAAAGGACACTAACCCAGAAACCTGGGTTGAATCTGAAAAGTTTATCACTGAGGTATGCAGACAAAAACTAGACGTGACAATCAAACCAACAGACACTAAAATAACTCACAGACTGGGAAAGTTTGATGCTAACAAAAATAGTGCGAATATTGTTAATTTTGCTCACTATAAAACAAACGAAAAATTATTTCCTGTGTAAGCAAACAAAAGGACAGTGGCGATAGTGTTTCTGAGGATTACTTTGAAACTACTCTCTTGGCGAGGAAGCAGCTACTTGCATTTGGTAAATCGTAACCTGAAAAATACAAACTCCGGTAAAATACGCTCAACATCGGTACCATCACGTACATTTACGACCATGTTACAAAGTCGTTCCCTGCACTCCATAGCTCCTCAATGACCCTTCCGAAAATACTAAGCTCCACCCCTTGACCATTCTTTACACTAACATCCGCAGCCTTCCACCTAAGCTTGACAGCCTCGACAGTCTCGCACGCACCCGCCGCGGTGGCTCAGCGGTTATGGCGCTCGGCTGCTGACCCGAAAGACGCGGGTTCGCTCCCGGCCGCGGCGGCTGAATTTCGATGGAGGCAAAATTCTAGAGGCACGTGTACTGTGCTATTTGAGTGGACGTTAAAGAACCCCAGGTGGTCGAAATTCTCGGAGGCCTTCACTACGGCATCCCTCATAGCCTGAGTCGCTTTGGGACGTCAGGCCCTCATAATCATAACCAGTCTTGTACGCACGACGGAGAGCAACATAATTGTACTAACCGAAACATGGCTAAATTCGTCCAAGGGAGACTCGAGATATTTTCCGTGTTCTCAGATTTCAATTTCTTTCGAAGTGACAGGATAAATAGGCGACGAAGAGTCGTACTAATCAGTGCCCATCACTCATGTCGTTGTTCCGAGATTAACCTTGCATCCCCTCTAGAATTGCTGTTCATTCAAGGTCACGCTTCGTTCCCTTCAGTTATCATCTGTGTTTGCCATCGACCACCTGATCCAACAGATTTCTTTGTGGCTCACTTCCAAGAAGCACTCCGCATCATAACTGCGTCGCATCAGCACGTTACCATTCTTCTTTATGGTGACTTTAATTTTCCTGATATTACATGGTCCGACCTCCCTCACATTACATCAAAATATAACATCGAAAGTGACTTTGTTAACGCGTGCCTGACCTTTGGCTTGTCTCAGCTCGTATGTAGCCCTACCAGGCAAACTGATCATTTTTCTAATAATCTTGATCTTGTTTTCACTTCACATCCAGATAACGTTTCACCGCCACATCATTTACCTGGGCCTAGTGACCACTCTGTAGTACTTAACACATTTTACTACAAACTGCCATGCCTTAAAAAGCAAAAAAAGACACTAACCTTATGTGACAAAGGGAACTGCACAGCTATAAACGCAGAACTGTCCGACTTTTGGGCGTGGCTGGTCTTTGACTTCTCAAGCCGGTCTATTGAAACTAACTAGTTTATTTTCAAACGCAAAATGCACCAACTGATTGATAAGCACATCCCTACTATCACCATCACCGATAAATCATCGTCACCGTGGTTTAATAATGAACTGAAGCGCCTCAACACGAAAAAGAAGACTTTTTCGAACCGCCTAATGCCTGAATAGCGCTTTCGCGTGGAAAAGGTACCAGTCTGCATAAAAAATGTTACAATATTTAGCAAGGCATACCAAACTTTCCTTTTTTCATTAGTGTTACCGTCTATGCAACGCACCAATCCTAATAAGTTTAGGAAAACTGTTAACCCTACACACCACAAACCTCTAACATGATACAACGATGGCAAGATTCTCATACCGGAACATGAAGTCTGTAGCACTTTTAAGTCCTCTTTTTGCTCAGTTTTTACTAAATAACATGAAGGCGAATTACCATACTTCCTTGTTTTTGATCACCATGTTATGCCAGACATTCTGTTCGATACAAGTGGAATTATGAAACTAATCGAATCATTGAAAGTGTCATCATCTGGTATTAATGGCTAAAACTCTAAAGTCCTAAAAATAATAAAAACATTGTTAGTGTTATCTTATGGCACCTTTTTCAACAGTATCATCAGGTGTGCTGCCACAAGACTGGAAAATAAGTAAGATCGTCGCAGGCCCAAAAAAGGCTAATCTTTTTCATAAAGAAACTACCGCCCCATTTCCCTCAAAAGCATTTGCTCAAAACTAATGGAACAACTTATTTATTCTCACGTCATTAAATTTCTAGTCTCAGCAAACCTTTTTCACCCTAACCCACATGGTTTCTTTAAAGGATTTTCCGGTGATTCCCAACTAGCCCTCTTCATCAATGACCTTAGTTCGCATCTTGAGTTAAATATTCCTCTTGACGCGCTGTTCCTTGACTTTGAAAAAAGCCTTCGATAAAGTATTGACAAAAGCTTACTACTAAAACTCTCGCGTCTAAACCTTAATCATTTAGTGATGAACTGGCTTCAAAAATGATTTACTAACAGAGAGCACTTCGTCGACGCTAACAAATCGTCCTCCCCTCTTTCTCCGGTTACATCACGTGTTCTTCACGGCACAGTGCTCAGACCCTTGCTTTTTCTCATTTACATTAACGATCTTCCTTCCAACGTTACCTCTCACATCCGCCTATTTGCAGATGATTGCGTAATCTACAACTAAATTTCTACAAGCACTGACGCCGACACCCTTTCAACAAGATTTAACCCAAATTGAAACTTGGTTGAAGCAGTGGTTAATGTCTCTTAATAATGCTAAAAGATGTATGATTTCTTTCCATCTCAGGCAATCCCACATTACTTCTAAATATGCTTTTTTTGGTTCTGAAGTGTTTCCGTTTTTACCTCTAAGTATTTTGGCATTGCTTTAACTCATACCCTAACATGGTCTTCACATATAGCGAACATCGCTAATGACGCTAACCGCATCCTTGGATTCCTACGTCGAAATCTTCGTTTTGCTACCCCTTGCATCAAATTATTAGCTTACCAAACTTTCGTCCAACCAAAATTAGAATTCGCTTCAGCAGTATTGGACCCTCATTAGACAAACCTCACACTAACGCTTGAAAAATACAAAATCGCGCTATCCGGTTTATTTAGTGCGATTATACATATTATATTAGTGTGCCTTCTATAAAATGTAGACACTATTTGTTTAGTCTTGAAACAAGAAGAAAAATATCTCGTCGATTATGCTTGTTCCATAACTTTTATCATTCATCTTTAGGAGCATCAATCATATCAGCAGCACATCGTCCTTCCAGCCGCATTCACCACAGCAAGACCCTGTGCCCTCCCCTGCAAGAACTGCATCTCATCTTCGATCTTTTTTTTGTCATATCATCCCGGGACGGGAACGATCTCAAAATCAAGAAAAAGATTGAAGCCATCATTTTGAAGGCCGCCATGCCCATCCCTCATGCAATGCCCCTTATCCGGGGTTTTTGAGGTAATAAATAAATAAATTAACACTGAAGTTCGGTCGCCAGCCCAAGTATGACTACGGTTTTCAACATTAGCACCACTGCTTCCACGATTTTGTAGCCTCTGTTTGCAACATTTTCCGCCAGAATCACGTCAATGCCAGAACCTTACTTGTCGCCCTACTGAGCTCTCATCTGCGTGCACGCTGGATCAGAGACAGCCATTGACTCTTAACGCAGCGGACTTGGCGAGGCATCGGGCGCTTTGGCGACCCCGATCGCACTATGTCCCACACTCACACCCCGAGCAACGTGTGCTCTACAGCGAGCGTCCATCGGCCATTTAGGCAGCTGATGGTGCACGACGACACGACTTGACGTCGAGCCCAGACAACGATGTAGACTTCAGGGCATGAAATCGCGTTCCTCCACCGGTGGTCTGCTACCGGTGTGGGCCAAACTACTCAATTGTTTACGCCGGGAAAAGAGAGGGCACATACTTTAGGTCGAGGCATCGTAATCCGAGTGAGGTCACTCACCATGCCCGCATTTATCCCTCTATACTTCAAGAAAAACGAACGTCCCGAGTTTTTGCGCCTTCAGCGCAGATACTTCCCCACAGCACAAAAAATCAGACACCCCAGAAGCCGTCTTTTGGACTTATGTTTGGAAATATGGCGGAGAGTTTGAAGGATGCTTCACTTCCGCCACCGATTGGCCCGGTATTGCACTACCTCCGGGATCGGCCTTGTCTTTAGCGCGGCTTTACCATCCTGTCTTTCTATCCCATCTTTCAACTCTCCGACTATCTGCACGCGGTAGCGATTGTGGCTCCGATTGACAAAGTGAGCAGGCAACAGACAGACAGACAGACGACACCCAAAATTATATACCGACATATGTCCCTTGCGTCAGGCCCGCACTAAGCCCGTCCATGTTTGCATGGGATGTGGGGCCAAACCGAGCAATCTACTGATGCGAAAAAATTCTGAGTGGCGGCAGGCGCTGCTGACCAGGGATAAACTGGGCGATGTTGGGATTCAGGTAGCGTGACTGGGCCGGAGAAAAGACGAGCACGATCGGAGGAAGAAACATTGTAAAAAATTTGTACAAAGACTGTTTACATAATGTACAAGCAAGGACAACGGAGAGTGCCTCTCAGTAAAGGGAACTTCTTAGCAGTCGGGAGTCTCTCCCAGCAAAGGGTACCTCTCAAGAGGGGGGCTCTCCTGTGGTAACAAACCAGCAGCTCGTTAAATACTCTTCGTATTCCCCAGATCCCTAGCTGGGGAATGCAGTTAGAAGAATGATGTCTAATCAAACGATGGCACTGATGGTACCACCCACGGCAGGGCGGTCCTGATGTTCTCTCGCAGCTCGGTCGAGGGAAAGTGAACAAGACCCGGTCACGTTGTCGTCTACGCGTCCTCCAAGTAGGCGCGCACGTGTGTCCGGACTGCATCCATGTGGAACAGGAAGTCGCCTGCGTGACACAGGAATGCGGACTGTCTCCCAGCAGGGGCTGAAAGATCTTGTACTGATGGCTGGAACGTGGAACCTCTGTCGAAGGCGCAGCTCTTGGGCAATTGTTCAACCTCTGCGTGACTGAAGAGGACAACACTGATCTTGTTCTTCGTTGACCCGATGGCATGTTCGAACACATGGGGACGCTGTTATCGCCGCTGCTTCCGACATTCCTGCAGCCACGTTTCTTCCAGAGGGCTCATTCAACTTCGCGGTGGTTTTCAGGGAATCCTCCCCATATCTAAATTCGCCGAACTCAACAGCAGGAAAGGAGCGCGAGCAGAACAAAGACAAACGGGCCTTCAGTCAGGTTGGCAGGGCAGCTCAAGCCATTGTACCCCTAGAATCAGGACTCCGTTCATAAGCTCAAAACTCCCCTTCTGTTTACAAATCATGTTCTCCTTCTCTTCCTCTTCGCAGTGGTCTCCCCGCTCGGATGCTGCAGTGGACGTTTCACATTCAAGCTTTCGGGCTTCTCCATCATCATATCGCAGTGTGGTTCCTCTTCCAAGCCGACCGCACGCGTTCGTCCCCGTGACCACGCCGGTGCTCCTTCACTCCACATCCGAACAACTAGTCAGCGAGACCACTGGATGTGAGGTTGCTGAACATCAGCTGTGTGCTGGTTACGTCCGCCTGTTTTAATGGTAAAGAACAAATTTTGTGTGTCTGTCAATGATTTGCCAGCATTATCTCTTCCAATACGGGTGCAAAGGTGTCTTAATGAGACTAGGTTTTGAATGTTTGCTGGGACGCAAGCTTCTGTCTGAGCAGAGGTCAACGTTTTTTGTAGTGAGCGGTGAGTCGTAGCACCCTCTGGGAGTATTTGGCTTGGTAGTGTCATTAGATGGCGCCGTTATTCAAGTAAAATTTATTGTCCTCCACAGCTCTACCTATTAAATAATTTTGGAGATCAATTTTTTAAACACGTGTGCCGCTACACTTGACTGCCGGATTGGCGCAGCTCATTTTAACTGAAGACTTGTATTCGGCCATATGTAAATTTGTTGCGAAGCGGAAACTGCGTTTTGAGTGGCGATGCACAGATGTGACATCATGATCAGCATTGTTCGAGAAGTTATCACCTCGCCCTAGTGGCGATTCGATGACTTCGGGCTGAATAGTGCAGACTGTGTGGCGCGTTTGAAGCTCTAGTGAAACCTTTTTTTTCCACCTGCGTGAAGAGGAGTGTTATTGTCCCACACTGTCTAATCTCTATTTTTCACGGAAGTACACAGTTGTGGACAATTAATTTCTCCACACAGATTGTTGTTTTGTCATGCGGGTGGAAACCTGCTTGTCGAGACTATGCGCTATCCGCTGTGCCAATGGTTAGCGTGGCTCTAGCCGATGCCCTGCTGGCATGAACACCATCATCATCCTCGCTCAAACCTTTGCTGTGGTGGACCTTCTGTTCCAGTACTCGTCAGTATTTGACTTCGCCCCGGGCCATTGAGCTACCCTATATCCCTACGTCTCGCATTATTGACACTATCGACATCGGTTCTTTCCGTCCGATATGCCAAAATCCTAATACTGTGTCGCCAGCATAGCACAATTTCATCAACTAACGAATCAAGATATGACCCACAAAAGTGTAATTTTAGGCTCCTGCACTTGTGGTGCAAAAAAATGGATGGCCCCTGACCACTATACGCGGATTATCGCGTCTGTATTCCATCGCCAAAAAAAGCGGATACCCGCTACCTCGTATAGCGAACCCCATAGACTTTCTTCGGCCCCGTACATTGTGTCAATCTCTATTCTGCCTACTGGTAGATTACTGTGCTCCCTCAAGATACTAAAAAACGGCCTTTGCCACAACAAACGGTCATACATTCGCTTAATATATCGTACGGTCCTGAGAGGCTTAAAATGAGACATTTGTCTACGCTCCCCTGATGCTGTCGTTAATTTTAAGAAGACATTCTAAGAGCATAACGAACTCTTAGCTGTTGTCGTGGGTTGTATGCATCACACCGGTCTAGTCCTCAATTGGAAGAAATCCCGGTTTCTTGATCGTGAAGAGATTGCAATGAGATGTCTCGTCGCCGAAAACAGCGTGCTGCGTGATTCTCATAAAATTGTGGCAGTTGAGTCATTTAAGCTACCAAAGAACCTCGAAGAGCTTCACCGTTTTTGGGAAGTATGCTCTTATGTCGGCAGTTTCACACAACGCTTTACTGATATCGCCGACCCGTTTACGCGCCTTCCACAAAAGGGCGTCCCTTTTCACTAGCCCTCCTAATGCGACGCTTGCTTTCTCAGCAGACGTTCGTGTTGACATCGCGTCTTACTATCCTAATATGGTTCCACATAAGTTGCAGTTAGTAGCTGTAACTTGACTGGAACATTTCTTAAAGTTCCACTTATACAAGTGGAACGACATTCCGGATAGTTAAATGTGGAAGATGGAAAGAGAGTGTTATGGTCCCTGTCTTTGTAAAACATAGTGCGACACGCCATGAAGCAAACACAGGTTTACGCACTTTCATTAGGACAAAAACTTGAGACCTTGTGCTCCTTATTTTCCACAATTACACGCAGGGATCAACAATGTGTTTAAAGTGTAAGGAGCAGGAATGGCCCGGTGGCAGTGCTCATTTTAAGGACGGTATATGAGCATTGGAAAGCTTGGTTCGGCTCTTCGGCTCCCGGGTGCAGTGCTTCGTTGTATACATGCTTTTTTAATTTACTACAACTTTCCAGTGCATAAATAGTAAAACGCGCTCTTTTTCAAACTACAAGGTATAAGCGCCTACATCACAGTCAATCCAATCTATAGAATGGCGAGCGCATTGAGCTGTCAGACTGTTGTCACTAAGTTTTATTTTAGCCACGTGACAGAATTTCATTCCTGCATGTAAGAGTTTCTAACTTTGGTGGAGGTTATGCTTCACCCAGCTAATGCAAAATACTGTTTAAACCCTGATTACACGCTGGGTTGTAATCGCCAATTTCTCAAAGCCGAGTGGTTGCAGGCATTAAGAGATAAAGCATCAGTACTTTACGACGAGGCCATGATGACACCAATTGGCGCAGTTGATGCCGGCGTAAGGAAGACGACGGGCATACCCGCGAGCGGGCCGCATGGCCATCGCCTGGTGAACGCTGCTAGCTGGACTACCTGCCATCAGTCTGCGGTTTGTTGACTCTGCTCCCGTTAAGAGGCTTCTGCGAATAAACCCCACATTACATTTGGTGGAGGAGCGGGGTAATTATCCTCTCACCCCGGAACTCCGCGGCCAAACGCTACCGCCTACAGCGATGCCTTCGGATACCAACCACCAAGCCGTAGAAGTGAGCCCAGCCGCCGTCGTCTGTGCGGGTTCTCTCCGCCAGCGAGACCCCGCTTTCTTCAGCGGCAGGGAAGACCACGATGTTGAGGATTGGCTCACATCGTATGAGCGAATGAGCGCGCACAAGTGGGACGCGGAAACCAAACTGAACAATGAGATTTTCTACCTGACGGGCGTGTCGAATCAGTGGCATTGGAACCACGAGGTGGACATTACATCATGGTCTGTTTTCAATGCAAACTTCTCAGAGTTATTCGGCCGTGCGGCTGTCAGAAAACTCTGTGCCGAACAGCGCTCTAGCGTGCGCGGTCGCAGAAGGCAGGAGAGAACCTCACGAGTTGCATCGAGGATGTCGCCGATCTGTGCAAGAGGGTGGACGCACAGACGTCCAAAACCGACAAGACCTGGCATATTCTGAAAGGCTTTGATGACGACGCCTTTCAGATGTTGCTGGCGCGAGACCTGCGAACCGTCGCGGATGCCGTAATCTTATGTCAGAGCTTCTGCGAACTACGCACGCAGAGGGCTCTGACACGCGAACACACCACGCATGTCGACTCGCTTGCTGGCCTGAACGGTACAACGAAACAAGTCATCGCTCCTGCCGCACATAGATAGAACTTTATCCGTTAAGTTGCTCGTCAGTCAGCGCTTATTTCACGCCATCAAAAGCCATCGCTACAAATAACTCCGAATCTGCGGCAATATAATTCAAGAAGAGGTCGCTGAGGCCCTCCCGCAAGCCCCTCAGCCCACACCTCTCGCTGCCTCGCTGACATAAGCGGACGTTTTTGCGCGACCTCGCCTACCTGCTTATGCTCCGCCTGTAAGGCCTGTATCTAAGGAAGCCGACGGACATACGCGCGAGCGAGCCGCTTAGCCAATCGCCTGGCGCACGCTCCTGGCTGGACTAGCTGCCCTCAGACTGCTCTTGGCTCTGGTCCCGTTAAGAAGCTTCTGCGAATAAACCCCACTTTACGGAGGGTATGGTTAAGGAACACACGCCTCATGTCACCCCAGTCTCTAATTTCGGGTTCAGGTAGAAGCAGTTTATAGGGCGAACTCTTGCCTTGAAACTGTAAAACTAGTCAGCGGCAGCAATAGGACGAAATGCGCTTTGCGGAAAATAAAAAAACCTGTGCAATGACAGCTGTTTAGCACTCTCCAATTAAAGGTGGCGGCGAACTTTGGATGTAAGGCGCCTAAAGCACATATCCTACTCTCTAGCATCGCAAATCCATCGCGTCAGTTATCCTTTGAAAAAATCTTGCCGCCCCTCATGTAGCTAGGTGAAGAAGCTATCCGACGGCATGTTATAACAAGCAAAATGAAAGGAAGGGATTGGAAAGCGTCTCTTCAAAATACAGCTCCAAAATTAATGTTCTTAATGTTTTTTGGCTTCTTTTGCGTGTTATATCTAATTTAACTGCCGGTCAATGAATAATTCCTTCTGTGTGAAAAATCTCTTGAATAACAAACTATCGGTTGTCAAAAAGCCAGGTATTTAAAGTTACATGGCTCACACGTTTCGCACGAGCTATCGTTACTTCTACACGCTTTATAGAAAGTATGAGGTGATGTCGGTTACCTTTTCTTTGCGTTTTCAGTGGCTGATAATAATTTTCGTACAATATAACAATTGCTCTAAAATCATTAAACTTCATATTATTCACCAAACTAGCCAAGTCGAAAGAACTACCTGTAGTGATAATTATTGGAAAACAGTCGATTTGCTTCGGGGCTAAAATCAAGAGTCAAGTTATCGCCTCATACGATTATACCCTTGAAGACAGCCATGTGTATTGCGTCTTCTTTTTTCCGTCTTTTCCGTCTATCTTTTTCCGTCTTTCCGTCTATCTTTTTCCGTCTGTCAGTAAATGCTACTGCAGCGAGTGCATAAACTGCGCTCCAAGGAATTTTCGTCACAGCCATCAGCATGTTACTAAATAATAAGAAGAGAAACGCAAAATAAGTGACACCGCAGCCGCTCCTGGCACGCGTTATTTCTTCATCACAAGCAGCGTTGGCTGCTTTCTGGCCCTTAGCAATGCATGGTAGTCATTTCTGTGAAAAATGCTCCAAAACCGCAGAGATATCATCTCTCCATCACGGGAGGTCATGCTCAATAATCTCGAAACATCATACATCGCTTCTTACATTTGCAGATGACGACGACAGCATCGATGGCAGCAAAGGCCACAATGTTTCACGCCAAAGCCGCCAAAATACAACCAAGGTTCGTAGAAAAAAGCGGCTCGCTGGCGGCGGTGAATGGACCATTTCGGAAAGTTGCGCGCGACCCCTACGCGACCGCCGCAAAGCAGGCTGGGAATTGTGAGCGAGGTTACCGGGCAGGATCCGCCGGAGCAGTGGTACGCTATGGACGCCGCGCAACAGCAGGTAAAAAAAACGTTTTTTGGAGTGCTAGTAATACTTTTGCATATTTGCGCCGCACAAGTGATCTTTCCATTGCCGTACAACTTTTCTGTGGTTATGCAGCCGACGCTACCAGCGCGAAGCGAGTATTTTTGCACGTGAGCGCACGAGAAGCGCACTTGTGCCAGTGTGGCGCACTCGCAGCTTGCGTTGCATAGCAACACCGTTGTCAGCATTTTATATACAGTATTGCGCGTTTTTATCGTGAAGACTAAAAATTTCCCCGCCTCAACCGCTGGCTCATTTGCGATGAAACTGCACACAGATCTTGCGTATTATGGTACGTTTTGTATCGTAGCAAGCTTGACAACGGTACTTACTGAGTGGAACCGTGCATGATGCGAAAACGCGATCGTTTACGTAGAGATCGGCAAACCAAAACCCGCATACAACGTTTTTTTGCTTAATGGCGGCAGTGGCGCCATCTGTTTTCACAGTAGAAAGCTTTGCGCTAAGGCCGCCGCGATGAGCGTTGCAAACAATATTCTGTGAAAAGGTAAAGTCTCTTTAAATCAGTTGTTCTGATATTTTTTCCGCTCAATTATTTGAAAATGTTGTAAGCGCTTCAGTTGAAGCAGACGAAACGGCCGGAACGCCACATTCAAAGGGCCGCGCTTCACGAAACGCATTCGACTGCCAAGAACAGATGGCGCCACTGCTGCCAATCAGCGAAAAACGTCGTCTGCGGGGTTTGGTTCGCCGATTTCTACGTAGACGATCACGTTTCCGCATCATGGACGGCTCAACTAAGTAAGTACCGTTGTCAAACTTTCTACGATACAAAAGTTACCATAATACGCAAGATCTGTGTGCAGTTTCATCGCAAATGAGCCAGCGGTTGAGGCGGGGAAACTTTTGAAAATCTTCACGACAAAAACGCACAATACTCTGTCTATGCTGCAGAGGCACGAGCGCGATCCTATGGCTAGCAGGCCTGTTTTGCTGGAGAGCACGCGCTAACAGTGCATTTATTTACTGGTCGCCCGTCGCGAACCTTCCAAGTTTGTGCGGCTGTCCCGGCGGCAGGCGTAGCACGTAGCGTACAGTACATTCATGTTTGTTGCAACAGTGCAACACCCTCTTGCGAGAATGTATGCGCTGTATTTTAGCAAAATACGTCGTTATCGAGCACTGCCCATTCAGTCTTTTGGTCACAGCGTGCTCTTAATCTGCATTTATTCTACGGACGACTCTGAAACAAGTATATGGTCGAAAGAAACGGACAGAGCATACGTTAATAACGTCACATCTCGCAAGAGGTAAGTAGCCGAGTTGGGGCTTAGCTTGTGCCAGCGCATTTTCTTGTCTGTAGTGTTGTTTGAATAGCGCGCAGCATGTACGAAACAGGACCAAGCTCTTGTATCAGCAGTGTTACATTCTGTGTAGCTGAGCATAGCATCTCGAGACAGATAGCAGTTGCTGTTTGTGCCATATTCAACGAGTTTGACAGCTCATACCATCTCGGATGCGGTCTCCAATTCTTACTACCATGGAGTGCAGATAGACGCAGCCAAAATATGAACGTGTCTCGGTGGCTACAAGTACCGCGAACGCGGTCGAAAAAAAAACTTGGGCGGATGTTTTGACTAACCTGAAAAACATGGACGCGCCAGTACTTTGCACTAGGGCGGCCTCAGAGTTTTAAGTTAGCTAGTGGTTTACCGAGCCCGTCCATGTGCAACATTCTTCACGGCCACGCGTAGTAAACAAAAGGGGTTCAGCGTTGCTTTTCAAGCATGCTTGCCACAATTGAACAAAACACAATGTATGAATACTCTCTTATTTCAAGATCGCATTGGTGATCCCATGATCAGCTGTGTATGCTTGCATGCTCTGTTTATATTTGGAGTGCCAAGGAAAACATTTTGGCACTTGCTTATACCCATGGTGCAGGTACCACTACGAACCATTCATAATGCAATTCCTCTTCAAGAAAGGTTACCGAAAGGACCATGGACAAAGCAGTCAAAAGACGTGCCGGATGGGTTCTCAGAGCAAGAAATCTTGACACATCAGAATGCACACAGTGCTCAGAAACATACCGTAAGCGGATACAGGATGGTTAAATCAGAGAAGGTTCACAATGTTCTTATTTGCAAGGCTGATAGGTCCACTTTTGTTAAAGCAACCGTGGAGGCATCGTTCTCTTTGGCAAAATCAGATAACACTGCTGCTGTGCTCTTGTCAAATGGAACTGTGGTTGAAGGAACCTGCAACTGCCGGTCTGGAGGTGCAGGTGTTTGTAAACATGTAGTTGCATTACTATGGTTTGTACTAGACCTGAAGCGCTCTGGGGCAGCCTACGTGCGAGACACGCAGTCGTGTACACACAAACCCCGAACATGGGGTACTGGGGCTAAGAAGGCCAACGTGCACACACGCGAGTTCTCACAACTAAGCTTTTTGAAACATATGCCAATGAAAGCTGGCAGGTATCTGACTCAGGAAACCACAGTTTCTCTGAGAGTGACAGAAGACCGTATTGTCACGTAGCGGTGACGGCAGTCGAAGCAGCGATGAAGACGGACGAAAAGGCCTTCTAAAAGAAAACTGTTAATTGGGCTGACTTGCAACCGAAACGGACTGAATCACTCGGCGGCGGCGAAGCGACAAGCGTGCTCGGCAATCGCCGCTGTCGGCCGTGCTCAATTTAAAGCTGATAGCGAACTTTCCAGATAAAGCGTGCAAAGTTACTAGAACATTCCGGAACCAGGTAGAATCAGCTCTTCCTGGCTGCGATCAATCGAGATAAATCTAGTCGCGTCTTGCGTCGCAACAAAGCGATAAAGTTGTGTTGCGGCAGATTTTAAAAAAGAAAAAACACTGCAAATATTCGCGGCATTACTCCCCTCTCAAAGAAACATCGACCCGAGGCATTAAAACAAATAATTCGACTAGTAAGAGAAAAAAACGGATCTTGTGAAAATATAGCATGGAAATGCTGCGGCCTTTAGCGCGCATAATACGGCTTCAGACGGACTACGTGGACAACTTCTGGTCGTACGCGGCGTCGCTGGGATGCAGTCATTGCGTCAGGGATGACTTCATAATCCAGTTCACCTAGCCGACGAAGAAACTTGTACGGGCCGAAATAGCAGCGCAAAAGCTTTTCACTCAAACCACGGCGGCGAATGGCGTCCACACCCAGACTTGGTCTCCTGGCTTGTATTCCGCGCTGCGTCTTCGTAGGTTGTAGCGTCTGGCATCGGACTGCTGCTGACCTTTGATCCGTAATCGGGCAAGCCTTCGAGCTTCTTTTTTTTTTATTCGAGAAGTGTGCCATGAGGCATAAGATGAAAAAGCAAGGGGGGAGGAATGCACGGGATTGAAAGTTAAAAGAAGGAGTGAAGAGCCGTTGCGCTAAGGTAGTCGCACAGGTTTCTAATGAAACGGTGGTCCATAGTCCACGTAGTCACTTTCGCGGTTCCACCGCAGGCCCACCTCCCTGAGGAGCCGTTTTCTGAAAGCAGCCGTCGCTGGGCACGTCCACAACAAGTGCCGCACATCACAAATGTCCGGTGCAGCGCTACAGTGAGGGCACCTGTCAGGTGCTGGCAGATCTTTGGCACGCCACCGATGACGGACAGATGGTGTCAGAGCCGCCCCTGCCCGATTCCGGCGCACGGATACCTCCTCCTGCCGAGTAAGACTGCGGGAGAGAGGGTGCGAACACGGAGGAATTAGAGCGCGTGTTCGGTGGCGCAGAACTTCGGAATCGGAAACAAGGGACAGGAACGGATCTGGGGGAAGAGGGGAAGGTGGCGGATCGTCTGATGTATGAAGATGAGTCATAGCATCCGCTTGAATGTTATGTGGATCCTGGGCATGGCCGCGAATCCAGTGTATGCGCACAGGACATGGATACTTTGCGCAGAGCACATGAATAGATTGTGAAATCTGGAACGTTCGTCGAACAGCCTTAAGCTGTTTAAGGGCGGCGCGGGAGTCGGTGTAAATATGAACTGTATTGAATGTTGGAACGAGAGGAAGGGAAGCAATGGCATTATAAATGGCTTGAAGTTCCAATGTCAGGGGAGTGCACGTATCCGCAGTATACGTCGCGCGAGAGTTGAGATGCGGATGAGATGGACTATACACAGCAGTAACTCCCCTCTCTGCAGAATGTGATGCATCCGTGTATAATATGCACCCTTCAGGCAGATACGCTGCTGATACCGACGGGGAAACAGTGGGGCGATTGTCAGTGAGCTGGCAATAGGACCACGGTGGAAGTGTCTTTAAACGATGAAGTTTGAGAGACTGTTTTCGAGCTCTATTTGCCACCCAGTTGGTCGATGATTTCACTGAGTGTATTAAGTTGGGCGAAGTACTGCGAGCTTCTGCTCTATTTGCCACCCGTTGGTCGATGATTTCACTGAGTGTATTAAGTTGGGCGAACTACTGCGAGCTTCTGCGCATTGAAGGTAGGCGGCAACGTCGACGCTCTCTTCTTCTGTAACGTTGGGCAGCATGGCGTCTAGCGTGGTCGTGGCCTCCCTGACATGGACGAGCCTAAAAGGCGTCATCTGGGTGGTCTCCTGCACTGCGGTGTTGTAGGCGAAGACGACGTAAGGCAGGATGACATCCCACGTTTTGTGTTCGGCATCGACATACATGGCGAGCATATCGGCGATGGCTTTGTTCAGGCGCTCGGTCAGTCCGTTGGTCTGCGGATGGTATGCAGTTGTCCTCCGGTGGCTGGTTTGGCTGTAACGCAGGATGGCTTGCGTTAGTTGCGCCATGAATGCTGTTCCTCTGTCCGTGATGAGCACATCGGGGGCACCGTGTCGAAGAAGAATGCACTCCACTAAAAATTTTGGGACTTCTGCTGCTGTTCCGTTTGGTAGGGCTTTCGCCTCGGCGTAGCGGGTCAGCAAGTCCATGCCGATCTGCTGAAAGGGCCTCTGAGGGAGGTTCAATGGGGTTCAGAAATCCTGCTAACTGTGTGGGAGGGGCCTTTCGTCGCTGACAATCTCGGCAGGTTTTCACATAGTGTGCGGCATTGGCAGACAATCGGGGCTAGTAATACTTGTCGTGAATGCGGCGGAGGGTGCGAGTAAACCCGAGATGTCCAGCTGTCGACTCGTCGTGTGAAGCCTGTAGAACCTCTTCGCGGAGACAAGCAGGTACAAAAAGGAGGTAGGCTGTCTTGCTCGCTGTAAAGTTCTTCTTCACAAGGACCTCATTCTGCACACAGAAGAAAGACAGTCCTCGCTTGAATGAAGCGGGGGGTGAAGAAACCTTGCCTTCCAGGTACTCGGTGAGGCCTTTTAGGTCGGGGTCTTAGCGTTGCTGCTGAGCAAAAGAGATGGGGCTGATGGGTCCCAGGAAGGCGTTCTCATCGTTGTCCGGCGGCAGTGTATCTACAGGGGCTCGTGAGAGGCAATCGGCGTCAGAGTGCTTGCGTCCGGACTTGTAAAGACGGTAACGTCAAACTCCTGAAGACGCCGACTCCATCGAGCGAGTCGGCCAGAGAGGTCCTTCAAATTGACAAGCCAGCAGAGCGCGTGGTGGTCGCTGACCTTGAACGGTCGTCCGTAGAGGTAGGTGCAGAATATCGACGTAGCCCAGATGATGGCAAGGCACTCCTTCTCAGTTGTCGAATAGTTAGCCTCGGTTTTGGAAAGGGAACGGCTAGCGTATGCGATGACTTTCTCCAGCTTGTCCCTTTTTTGAACGAGGACGGCGCCTAGTCCCACGCTGCTTGCGTCGGTATGAACTTCAGTATCGGCGTTTTCATCAAAATGCGCAACGATCGGTGGGGACTGTAAATGACGCTGAAGTTCCTTGAAGGCTTGTGCTTGCGGCGCTTCCCATTTAAACGGCACGTCTGCCTTCGTCACTTGGGTCAGCGGCTCGGCGATGCGCGAAAAGTTTTTCACAAATCGTCGGTAATATACGCACAGTCCGAGAAATCTGCGCACTGCTTTCTTAGCGGCCGGCGGTGGAAACTGTTAAATAGCAGCTCTTTTCTGCGGGTCTGGGCGTACTCCCTCCTTGATAACGATGTGGCCTAGAAACAGGAGCTCTTCGTATTCAAAGTGGCATTTCTCTGCTTTTAAGGTTAGGCCAGACGACTTGATTGCGTCCAGCACTGTTCGCAGTCTTTTGAGGTGCTATTCAAAGTTCTAGGCGAAGACAACGACGTCATCTAAATATATCCGACACATTTCCCACTTCAGGCCTGCCAGCACTGTATCCATTACCCGCTGAAACGTCGCTGGTGCGGAACAGAGACCAAACGGCATCACCTTGAACTCAAACAGCCCATCCGGAGTGATGAATGCTGTCTTCTCGCGATCTCTTTCGTCGACCTCAATTTGACGGTAGCCGCTCTTGAGGTCCATCGATGGTAAATATTTGGCGTTGCAGAGGCGGTCCAGTGTGTCGTCGACGCGGGGGAGGGGGTAGACGTCCTTCTTTGTTATGTTGTTCAAGCGGCGGTAATTCACTCGGAATCGAAGTGCGCCGTCTTTCTTTCTCACTAGAACTACCGGTGCCGCCATGGGCTGTTTAAAGGCTGGATGACGTCGTCGCAAAGCATTTCTTCGACTTGGTCCCGGATGGCTTGTCGTTCTCGCGGTGACACACGGTAGGGGCTTTGACGGAGAGGTCGGACGTGTTGGTCCGTTATAATGCGATGCTTGGCAATTGGCGTCTGTCGCACCTTCGGCGATGTCGAAAAACACTAACTGTAGCTTTGAAGCAGATTGCGGATCTGGTCTTGTCTGTTCCGGTGCAGGGCTGGGTTGATGTCGAAAGTGGGCAAGTTCTCTTGGTCGTTCGATTGTTCTGCGGAGGGGTCGGAGAGGGCGAAGGAGTCTCGTACGTCGTATATTTCGTCGAAGAAAGCAATCGTCGTTCCTCTGTTAATGTGTCGGTATTCTTCGCTGAAGTTAGTCAGCAGTACTTCGGCCTGGCCATTGCGCAAATGTGCGATGCCTCTTGCGATGCTGATTCCTCGGTATAGGAGCAACTGCATGTCGCCCTCGATGATGGCTTCAGCGTTAATGGCTTTCGTGGCGCCTACGGTCACGATAACACTTGATCGGGGTGGGACGCTCACTTCTTCCTCCAGGACACTCAGGGCAACGTGATTTTCCCCAATTTTCATCGAAGCGATGGCTTCGTCCGTCGAAAGCGTGATCAGCTTGGATCCCAGGTCGACGATCGCCTGATGCTCATTATAGAAATCCATACCCAAAATCACTTCGCGAGAGCATTGCGGTAGCACAACAAATGTCGCAAGATAGGTATGTCCTTCGAAAGTCACTCGCGCTGTGCATCGTCCTGATGGCGTAATGAGGTGGCCCCCTGCGTCAGAATTAGCGGGTCGTCACAAGCCGTTGTGACTTTTCTCAAATGCGCAGCGAATGTTCCATTCATCACCGAGTAATCGGCTCCTGTGTCGACTAAAGCGGCAACTTTCCGGCTGTCGATAGTCACTTGTAAGTCGGAGGTCCTGGCTCTCTTATTGCATGTCGCTCTCGGTGTCGGGTCACGGCTTGGCCGCGTATGCGAGTCGCGGGTGTGGCGTGTGGCCGAAGCTTTTCTGGGTGGCGTCATTGTTTTGAAGGCAGTTTGCGTCGTGGTCGGGGTTGTCATTTTGTGCGGCGTCGGTGCAGCGAGGGTAGGTTCTTCATGTGGCGTCGTGGGTGCAGCGTCTTCATGAGCCATGGTCGGTGGAGGATCTTCGGCGTTTCGCTCGTGAGCAACCTCACCTCCAGAGGTTGCTGCCTTTAGTTTAACCTACGGGGGCTGGGAGAACTTCCTCGTACCGCGTCTGCGTAGCTGCGGCTTGGCGACTCAAAGCGCGAGGTTGACGGCGATGGTGAGCGCGAAAAGCGCTGCGGCGTGTACTCCTCTCGACGCAGGTACTCGTCGATTTCATGCGGACGTTGTCCTAAGCGTGGAAGCACCGCAATGGAAGCACAACGGCCGGTTGTCGGAAGTCCTCCAGGCGTCGCATTTCCTGGGGCTTGAGCGTCGGTCATAGGCTGGGTGGGCGGGGGCTGGGAGGCGGCGTTGTGGAACAATTGGCTCATCTCGGGGAGTACGTGGGGGTTGTCGCTGGGGCTGACCAGTCGTTACTGCAGCGGCGTAGGTCATGGCCTTGGGTTCTGTGGCTGTCGAGGTACCAAGTGCCTGTTGCACTTCTTCCCGTACCACATCCATCAGCGTCGCTGCTTGTGGCTGTGGGGAGGATGGCAGTAATCGGCGTAGCTCCTCTCGCACGATTTCGCGGAAACTTCCCGCAAGCTGTCGCTGGTGGTGGCCGGCGTGTCCGAACGGATTGCACAGGCAGGGGAAGGGCGATTGTACTGCCGAGCTCGGACGTCAAGAGTCTTCTCAATCGTGCAGGCTTCTTGCATGAATTCCTCGGCTGTTCCGAGGCTGCCAAAGAGTTGTTCTTTTACGCCGCGCATTAAAAACTGAACTTTCTTTTCCTCGGTCCTCCCGGGGTCGGCGCGGCGAAATAGGCGCTTCATCTCCTCGACGAAACCGCGGACGGGCTCATTCGGAAGCTGGATCCTGGACTCGAGGAGTCGTTCGGCTCTTTCTTTCCTCACGACACTGGTGAATACCTTCAATAGTTCTCTCTTGATTAGCTTCCATGTCGTAAGGGACGAATCGTAGTTTTCCTACCACGTGCGTGCGGAGCCATCCAATCAGTATAACACGTGTCCAATTTTTGCCGCATCATCCCACTTGTTGAATGACGCCACGCGCTCAAATTGATTCAACCATTCTTCAGGGTCTTCGCCTAGGGATCCATTGAAAGTTGGTGGCACCCGCGGCTGCTGTAGTATGATCGGTGTCGACATCTTCGGCGTGATTGCGGTGCTCGTAGCAGCGTCTTTTCGCTGTCTGGTGCGGTCCGGCAGTTTCCCGAACTCAGGCTCTTCTGCCCGGAGACGTCGGCTGGCTCGCTGAGCTGCTGGCTCGCCCTCGGGTGCGAAGCGCTGAGGGCTGGCTTCACGACTTGAAGGGGGCGTCCGGAACATGGAAGGCTACCCCGCACCTCCACCAGATGTCACGTAGTGCTGACGGCAGTCGAAGCAGCGATGAAGACGGACGAAAGGGTCTTCTAAAAGAACTGTTTATTGGGCTGACTTGCATCCAAAATGGACTGAATCACTCGGCGGCGGCGAAGCGACAAGCGTGCTCGGCGGTCGTCGAACAGAATGCCCGCCGCTGTCGGCCGTGCTCAATTTAAAGCTGATAGCGAACTTTCGAGATAAAGCGTGCAAAGTTACTAAAACATTCCGGAACCACGTAGAATCCGCTCTGCCTGGCTGCGATCAATAGAGATAAATCTAGTCGCGTCTTGCGTCGCAAACAAAGCGATAAAGTGGTGTGGCGACAGATTTGAAAAAAGAACAAACACTGCAATTATTCGCGGCAATATTAAGAGAATGCATCAGACACAGAAAAATATTCCAAACGCCATGGTATGCAAGGCGCCGGAGGACAACCACTTTCTGCCCGTACCAGTGAAAAGAACACTTCACGAGGACGCTCTTAGCCAGATGCCAATCAGGTTACCGGTGCAATCCCTGTGGGTTGAGCATGTGCCAGCTGGGTACAAGTTCGGCTCCTGTGAGCTTACTTTAGAAGACTCATGGGCCCTTGAACAAGCGACTAGGATGAAAAGCGGCTCTAGAACATGAAACTTCGAGAGATCCAAGCGCCTGACTGCTTCACACTTCGGAGATGTGGTGTCACGGCAGAAGCCAGCTGACGAGAAGTTTTTCAAGAGGCTGTTCGGGTCTAGCCAGATGCAGACCAAATACATGGCTGATGGTTTAAGGAATGAAGATGCAGCTGTGCAACGTTACATAGGGAAGAGAACAGTGCCAGTTAGGAGTTACTGTTGTGGGTTGTGTGTCAACCCCGGCTGTCCCTGTTCTTGGTGCAACGCCGGACCGTGTTGTAGAGGAGGGAGGACATCTTGGTCTCCTTGAAGTTAAGACCCTCTCAGCTGCCAAGGAACCAGGTGATGAATTAGAAACTGCTCTGATTACGGCATCCTACCTGAAGAATGGAGTTTCTAAACCAACGCACAAGTACTTTTACCAGGTCCAGGGGCAAATGGCTTTGACTGGACTCTCCTGGTGTGATTTTGTGGTTGATAATGGCACAGACTGTACTTTTCAGAGGATCACTTTTGACAGCTCGCTTTGGATTTCCAAAATGCTGCCATGTCTTCTGGAATGTTACAAGAACTACCAAGAGCACTGTGCTTGTGTGTGAATTTCAATCACTTATTTCAGTTACATTGCTCAGCAGGACAAAGATGCTTGGACTCATAACATGCTTTGGCATGTGTTTATTCTTACATATATTTGGTTTTTAAGTATCTTGTATGGCATTAGTCTCCATGAAGAAATGAAGAATGTGTTTTTCTGTGTAATGTCATTATGACCGTGTGCATGCGTTGCCGCCACCTATTTAAATGTGTGTGCAACTAGCAACTAATCGGTGTGTAAAAAGTAAATGTCAGGCACCACACGTCTTGCTGCCCTGTCATTGAACACTACATAATGCACTCTTAGTCCCAGGAACCTTGGCATCTACATACTTCAACATTTACTATAGTTGATGATGATAGTGACCTCACATTGGTCTCTGTAAGGAAACCACACTGAAAGTTGCAAGCAAAATCTTTGCAAAGTGAGAAGTGTGTTCTCCGTAGTGTAGGTACTCTTTCACTCAATACGACTTGTAACATACGTGGAGTGAACCAACGAAGGCTTATGCTTTACAGTAAATCAATGTTTAGTCATAGAGAGCGCCCCAAGTGCACATTCAGGATACTTTGAACTCTGCTCTGAGGGGTTAATGCACAAGTTCTGAGCGGCACTGGACTCGCACTGCTTTGACGACCAAGCCCAAACCTGCCGCATCTAGAGTATTGCAGCTCATATTGAGTGCGATAGCATTGATTCATATAAGTTCGTTCTCAAGGGTTCCATGCAGGACATTACATAAGAGTTGGTAAAAAAGCTCTCAAATTTCATTGGCATCAAAAAACTCGCATACATATACATTTTTTTTGCATATACGGTACACACATATACAAATATACAATACATATACATATCACAATTTTTTGAAAAATAGGAGCACGTCACTAACACATGTAAAAATGAGAAAGTGAAATTAACTTTACAGATTTCATTCTAAAAAGTTAGGAAAGACAATCTGTGGTAGAAAAGACAATGGCTACAAACAACAACTTTCCATCTTGTCTGTGTAGTTCAGCAATGAGACTGGTGATTTGGTTTCAAGTCAGGACTCGGATATAGTACTGCCACATTCTATGCTCAAATCATTTGCACAACATTGGCACAGATATAAGACATTGCAGCCCTATGTAGCCTGTACAGTGACTTCAGACTTCAGCAGAGCAAGAAATGCTGCTCTAGTCTGCTGTGCATGAAGTAGCGTACATTAACGCAAGTTCAATGCCTTGCACTGCAGCAAGGATTCTCAAACTGCGTTTTGTGGAACTCTCTGGTTTCTTGGAGACTTCCTAGATTCCCCAAGCACCTATGTATGAATCATGCATGCCTTCATCCGCCTTAGCCAAGTATTTTGGGACT
>JARKHS020017586.1:0-30082 GCA_030143305.2 Amblyomma americanum | reverse complement strand
TAGCAATAGCAACTATACAGAGTAAACGGAGCGATGCTTCAGTCATCGAGGTATCGACCACTCCCCGAACATCAAGAACAATTTGACATATGCCTAGAAGAACGCTGGATACGCTGTATTTAGAAACAAATATAAATCTCTCCTAAAATAGACACTACTCTAAACGCGGACCAATGATACGTTTAAAGGAGGGATAATTCCACGCAAATAATTCGACGCAAACTAAAACAAGTCGTAGTAGGCGCCCGTGCTACCTTTGCATTTGTTCTTCGTCATCGTCCCCTTTCTCAAGGTACTTCAAAACACTGACCTCCGATGCAAACTCTGCGACCATGAGGTGGCACGTGAGGGGTCCGATTGCGTCAATCAGCCGACACCGCTGCCTTAAGGGGAATTCTTTACGGGTAGTCTGGGCCGCTCACTGGCTTTTGTTTTGGAACTGTATTGCGAGAAATGTTGCACTTCTTACTGAAGTATCCGCTCCTACGTTTGTGCGTACCGCTAATGCCACGCAATACTGCAATGCCCGACGGCTTTTCGAGTTAGACATGCATCATCGCAAGAACCGGCGCAAGGAGAACGCCACTCCTTCTTATTTGGTTTGTTTATTTCAAATAGCAAACAGTATGTGCTTTAGATTGCTGCCCTTTCTTAGGTGCGCCTGATCAATTACAAAGCGAATATAAACGCGGCGAATTTTGTTGGCCTATAGGACCGCCACTTATGATGCGATCTCAGTTGTGCTCCACGTTTCGTTCTTTATCCGCTTTATCACATCCACTAATACTGACTTTCGGGTAGGAGCTAGACGAACCTTGATATTTAGAATATGAATAGAATTATTCCGCTTTAAATGGCTGATGAAGTGAACAATATAGTCTTAACAGAAGCATATAGGGACAAAGACGCAGAAACTGAGGTGAGCTTGACAGCAACATTCATAGCGATTTACACTGTGTGAAACAAAGGGAAGGTTCGAGCTGCAGAATTCACGCCGCCGGCCTTCGGTGCCGTATCGCATGCCATTGGCGTGTTCGGTAGCGAAGAAAGGCAGGCACACACCAAGTTTCATTGCTATTGAGTTGGTTAAAGAAGAGGCGGATGATTACTAAAACCTGAATGGTCGTTATCCGCTACGCCCCATCCACATTTCGCCCAACGAACGATCAGCAGTGCGCTTTCAGGCATGTTGCTGCAGGCGATTAATGTGTCCTAAATTACACATATAGTTTCTTGATTTCCGGCGGAGGTGGGCACTTTGCGAGAAAGTAAAGGTTAATTTCTTGTTTACATGTATTGTTGCAGGGACATACGACTGCGTTTAATATTCTGATAATAACGTTTAGGCAATATATTTATCCTAAATTAGAAATAACAATAATTGCGGCTATGTGGTGCAATTCGTTATGTAGTAACGACACTGTGCCTTGATGAAACGTGGTCCGTAAGTTTATGGGCCGGAAAGAGGTAGAAGGCGTTGCCCAGGAGCCTGCCGAGATGTGTTCGTGCAAACAACATCAGCTCAATATGGCGGCCAACTTCCCTTCAGATTTACCATCAATGACGGCTCTCGCCGTATCTTTCGTTTAAAACCATATCTTAGTTCCTCCAAGTGTTTTAAAAACTTAATTCCGTCATAACATTAGCTCTAACTTTCAGCACTCACCTCAGAGAAAGCACAGCGCCGTATACCTGGTACTTCACCACTCGTATTGCAGTGTACCACCACCACCACGCACAAATTCCGGTTTTCAACTGCTAAACTGCATATTATTCTTTGTCTTGATGAAGCTGGCCTGTACTTTAGAAATATCGGCCTCGGGATTCTCGGAGTGATATTTTATTATATTTAGCATAATAGCTGAGTGATCACTTTGTTCTGATAATATTTCTATGTTGCTTTCAATTGCGTAATTCTAGCTCGGCTTGGTACCTCTGTTAATGAGGTTATATTCAAATACTTCTGCTGGGTTCGAACACGGTCGAACACGGCATAGGAGGTGGTTCTTTTATTTTTTTAATTTTAAGGTATGCTGAGGAGGTTTAGTTTAGTTTACGGGGGTTTGACGTCCCAAAGCGACTCAGGCTATGAGAGACGCCGTAGTGAAAGGCTCCGGAAATTTTGACCACCTGGGGTTCTTTAACGTGCACTGATATCGTACAGTACACGGGACTCTAGAATTTCGCCTCCATGGAAATTCGACCACCGCGGCCGGGATCGAACCGGCGTCTTTCGGGCCAGCAGCCTAGCGCCATAACCACTCAGCCACCGCGGCGGCAAGGTGTGCTGAGGAGGAGAAAGAAGCATTCCTTAATGTAAATAAGTAAAAGAAGTACTAAATGGGACCCCGTTCTTAAATTGGAACCATTCATATCACAGCATCAGCCACATACCCTCTGTCGTTATACTCCCGTCGGCGACACGCCCAGCTTTTCTCCTGAGGCCTTCGACAAATCGACTAGTAGGCGAGTTTGTTCATGATTAATTGAAAACAAGACTCTCGAGAGGGACACAGGCCGAAGAAAGGAATGTACACAGGCATGGCAATACTGTAACTATGGTCTCTACGAGGCTACTCGGCACAAACGTTGCGCATGGCTGGGCGGCCGAAGATATCGATGAAGATGGTCATGACGGCAGACCACGGTGGAGCAATCCGATTCGTGGATCTTGTACCAGAGACTTCGCTACCGCCGATAAAGTGATCATATCTCACTCGTGAGCCTAATGCTGTCGTCCCACCTGTTATGAGCGCTCACCCAGTCTTTTGCAAGACAGCCAGTCCTCCACGTCAAGGTCTGTGCCGCTAAAAGCAGTAGGCTTGCGCCGGTGGAGCGTACCAGGACAATCAACGGGCGCTGGTGAAGAGTCGACTGGATGGGAGCGTCCGATGGCATGGTCCGGTGGGGTTGCATAGGTGTAGGATGCAATCGCGCCACCTCCAGTAAGATAAAACGGGGTTTGTTGGCACAAGAAGCTCGGTTGCGAAAACTGGCCGGAACAGGAAATCACCGGTCCCCAAGCAGCACAGCAAAGCGGCCCAGTATTGCAAGTGCATTGGCAAATGCCGGTCATACAAAGGTCCAGAGTGTCAAACCATACATTTGCAACGTTCGGCCGATTACCTGTGCCGTTTGGGCCCTTCGGGCTGGAACAATCGACGCTTTCATTCACCCGCGTTTGCTCCCCCACCCACTCTGCCCGCTTTCCCCGCAGGGGGGTGTCTGCAGCCTGCAGGCGTTGATGAGTGCCGACACCACGGGTTCTCGAGCATCCGCAGGGACATCCCCGTAGGGGGATGATGGTGAACAGTGCATCACCACGGACACCAGCACCCGCGCCTAGCTGTGCGTGGCATCGTCGTGTCCAGGAAAAAGGGGATCCTGGTGGTTGAGCCGATGCCAAGCGTTTGGACCTTTAAGGCCCCTCGGCGGAGGCAACACACCACTTTGGCCCCTGCTTCCTGTAGACGGCACCTCCGGCCTGACCCGACCGGGGGAAATCGGCCGTCGCCTTTCCCTATCCTCCCCTTCATCTTTCACTTTCCTATCTCTTTCTCAAAACTCTCCTATCTCCTACTCACTTCTTGGTTTTTTTCTTCTTTCCTGGCGGCGAGGGTTAACCATGTGTCACCAACTACCCTGAGTTGCGTCATATTTGGTTATAGTTGAGGTGTACAGCTGGTATGGGCAGGACTTGCTATCAAGTTCCTGTCCCGTCCCCTTGTTGGACTCCATGGTGGGTGGGATATTTGAAAATCAATGTAAGACCATACATACCAAACCCTCGAAGATGTTTCAACTGCCAAAGGTTCGGCCATGGCTCACAGAGCTGCCGCGGTCGCAAAACTTGCGCAAAATGCGCTTCAAATGATCACCAGTCTGATGTATGTGACGCAGCCCTGTGCTGTGCAAACTGTGAAGGAGAACATGCGGCATACTCCAGGGCGTGTCCGTCCTGGAAAAAAGAAAAAAAAGAAAATCACCATAAAGACAAAGGAAAACATTTCATTTAAAGAAGCGAGAAGGCATTTTGCGCTTACAAACACATTCTCCTTCACTGCAAAACAAAACTTAGCTGACGTGGTGCGCAGGGGCGTAGCACCAAACAGCACTCCGGCACCTGCCAAGGCCGCTTCCACCGAGCCTATGGCAGGGCCATCCACGCCCCAGGCAGAGTCAGCGAAAGCTGCCCTGTCATTGCCAAATCAGGGAGCGCCGGTCCATGGGTCGGCATCCCGCAGGACCTCCCCCCGTCGGGAGAGGCCTGAAACTAACACAACCGCGGCTGCGCGGTCCTCCAGCACCTCAGTTGAGGTGGTGGATACAACACCCACTCCGCCTCCATTACTGAGGCGGAACAGCTCTCGTGAGCGGAAAAAAGACAGGCCCTCACAACGGCCCCACAACATAAGTAAACTCCGCTTCATTCCCTCTCAAAAACATAAACATGTCTTGTGTAGTTCAGTGTAACTGTAGAGGCCTGTTGAGGAATTACAGTGACATAACAGATATTTTAGGGTCAATGTTGCCCGTAGCCTTATCTCTTCAGGAAACCAATCTAGGTCCACAACATATGAATATCCTGAAACATTACAAAACATTTAGAAGCGATCGCGAGCAGGCAAATAGACTCACAGGAGGCGTCGCGATTGTCGTTCGAAGCGGCGTCCCTGCTCGAGAAATCAAAATCAAAACAAAATTTGAAGCCGTTGCGGTAAGGATCATAAGCTACAAAACAATTACTATCTGTTCTGTATATATTCCTCCCCATTTTACATTAACGGTTCATGATCTACAAGAACTCATTCATGAGCTTCCACAACAAGATTTAGTAGTTGGGGATATTAACGCACACTCCCCTTTTTGGGGAAGCGAGCGCTGGGACTCTAGGGGAAAGATTTTATCCTTACAGTAATGTATGTCTTTTAAATGCGGTAAAGACCACATACTGCTCCCATACCTCGGGGAAAATGACCTGTTTAGATTTGTCATTTACTTCACCTTCTGTTTTTAACGATTTTAAATGGGACGTCATTGACAACCCATACGGTAGCGATCACCTCCCTATACTAATCAGTTTAATATCTCCACCGGAAATAATCCCCACAAAACCCCGACGCTGGAAGCTGCATCTTGCAGACTGAGAACATTTTAGAGCAAAAGCCACTTTACAAAATATAGATTTAGAAAACCTGACCATCGATCAGATAAACAAAAAGTTCACAAATTGTATCGTAACGGCTGCAGAATTAGCTATTCCGCAGTCTTCTGAAGTAGTGCGACAAAACCACAAAGTCTGCTGGACAAAAGACTGCAAGGAAGCAAAAAAGCAGCAAAATAGAGCTTGGGCTAAATTGCGCAGGTATCCGACACATTAAAATCTCGTATATTTTAAAAAGGCAAGAGCTAAAGCTCGGTACATCCATCGCATTGCCCAGAAAGCTTCATGGCAGAGTTGTTTCATCTATAGACAGTCAAATCACATCTAAGAAAATGAGAACCGGTTCGAAAATTGAACAACTTCTCAACGTTCACAATTTCTCTTCTGACAACACCTGGCACAGAAACAAGCATAAGGGAACAGGCAGACATTTTGGGTGAACACTTCGCTGCAGTTTCCAGTTCATCGCAATATACCCAGTCATTTGTAAAATACAAAAACGTAACCGAAAAACGAAGACTTCCACTAAGTGGAGGTGAAAGAGAAGAATACAGCAATTTGATTACTCTCCAGGAAATAAACACAGTACTGTCTGCCGGAAAGAAAACTGCTCCAGGAGTCGACCTAATACACTATTAAATGCTCGCCCATCTCTCTGAGCCTGCCGTAGAAGCACTTTTAAGATTCTTTAACAAAGTATGAGTTTTGGAGAAAATGCCTGAAGCCTAAAAAAAAGCTATTATTGTACCATTTTTTAAACCAAATAAGCCTCCAACATCTCCTAGCAGTTATAGACCCATAGCCCTTACCAGTTGCCTCGCCAAATTTTTTGAAAGTGTCCTGAATGTAAGATTAACTTTTGTCCTTCAATCCTGCGAACTTCTAGATATCCATCAATGCGGTTTTAAAAAGGAATGCTCCACAACAGATAACCTAGTGCATCTAGATAATACAGTCAGAGAAGCCGTTATCCACAAACAATACTGCCTTGCAGTCTTCTTCGATTTAGAAAAAGCTTATGATACAGCATGGAGGTTCGGGATTCTCCAGGACTTAGCTGAGCTCGGCATCCGTGGCAGAATGCTGAACTCTCTTAAAGACGTTTTGTCACACCGTTCATTTAATGTCCGTCTGGGCTCAATGCTTTCGAGAAATTTTATTAATGAAAATGGAGTAACTCAAGGCTGTATTTTAAGCACTACCCTTTTTGTTGTAAAAATGAACTCACTTAGTAAAATAATCCCGAGGTCGGTTATGTACTCAGTCTATGTAGACGACCTTCAAATAGCTTGTACATCCTCCAATAAATCATGTGAAAGACAAATACAATTGGCAATAAATAAACTAACAGCATAAGGGGATAAAAATGGTTTTCGGTTTTCCCCACAGAAATCAGTGGCAATTCTGTTCTCATTAAAACGAGGATTACAGGCGGATCCGACCCTACATTTGAACGAAACTGAGTTGCCCGTAAAAAATGAGCACAACTTTTTAGGTATAACCTTTGGCAAAAACCTCACTTTCCTGCCTCATATTATTGCATTAAAAAAAAGAACTTCCCGATCACTGAATATACTCATTCCTTTCACATAAACACTGGGGTTCTGATAGGGCAAGCCTTCTAAAAGTTACCGCTCTGTGGTAGGATCCTGCTTAGACAATGGCAGTATTGTATATGGTTCAGCAAGGCCATCGTATTTGAAACGACTCGAGCCAGTGCACAATTTAAGTTTGCGCCTTTCGACTGGTGCTTACAGGACGTCACCTATAAACAGCCTTTATGTTGAAACCAACGAGCCGTCACTTACAGATAGAAGAGCCATGCTCACATGCTCGTACATTCTAAAAATTCGTTCACTGCACAAACATCATTGTTACACCATCGCTACAGAGTGCCCATCTAGAGTACTCTTTAACAATAAGCCGAAAGTTGCCCGTCCACTGCTCTTACGATTCGAAGACATGTGCCAGAACCTTGGCGTACTAGACATATTGCTAAGCATTCCTCGAAGGCAAGGTCCACTTCCGCCATGGTACCCCGCAAGGGGGCGCCTGCAGCTTGCAGGCGTCGCGACGGTGAGTGGCGACACCGCGGGTTCCCGAGCATCCGCAGGGACATCCCCGCAAGGGGATGATGGTGAACTGTGCATCACCACGGACCCGAGCACCCGCGCCTCACCATGCGTGGCATCGCCGTGTCCGGGGAAAAGGGGATCCTGGTGGTTGAGCCGATGCCGAGCGTTTGGACCATTAAGGCCCCTCGGCGGAAGCAACACACCACTTTGGCCTCAGCTTCCTGTGGACGGCACCTCCGTCCTGACTCGACCGGGGGAAATCGGCAGTCGCCTTTTCCTGTCCTGCCCTCCATCTTCACTTTCCTATCTCTTTCTTACAACTTTCCTGTCCCCTCCTCCTTTCTCGGTTTTTTCACTTTTCATAGGCGGCGAGGGTTAAACATGTGTGGCTGACAACCCTGTGTTATGCCGTATTAGGTTATAGTGGCGGTGTATAGCTGGTGTGTGCAGGGCTTTTTAAAAAGGCGCCTGTCCCATCCCCATGTTGGGCTCCGTGGTGCGCGGCTAGCACCGCTGCCGAACACCAAATTTTTTTATGGCTCCCCCCTTTCAAAACTTGATCGCTCTCATAAAAGAGTGCGGACCGAAGATATATCTATTCAATGCTTCAGGAAAACGAAGGAATCATTTCCAAAATTTCATGTCCTCTATAGTGAGGAAACAGAAAAATCTGCAAGAACTATGTCCCCATTCTTAGTCTCAAAATGTCTGACTGATGCCATCGGTCCCGGCTACAAACTGTCAAAAATGCCCAATGGTGACCTAATACTTGAACTAAAAGACATCGCCCAATACTCTAAACTTTCTAACCAAGTGCAAATTGGGGACAACATTGTGTCTATCACTGCACACCGATCCTTGAACACCGTCCGTGGTCTGATTTCTGAAACACATTTTATCCACCTCACTGAGGAAGAGATGCTCGGAGGCCTCAAGGACCAAAACGTCATAAACGTACACCGTATAAAGATAAGAAAAGAGGACAAAGAAATCCCAACGAAACACATAGTGCTCACGTTCAACAGCAGCACACTTCCAGCGTCCATAGAAGCAGGCTATTTGAAAATAAATGTATGCCATTACATTCAAAACCCACGAAGGTGTTTCAATTGTCAAAGATATGGACACGGGTCACAGAGTTGTCGTGGCCACAAAACATGCGCTAAATGTGCCTCAAAAAACCATGCTTCCGAAAACTGTGAAGGAGCAGCATTTCGCTGCGCACACTGCGGAGATGATCACCCAGCAAATTCAAGGTCATGTCAAACATGGAAAAATGAAAAAGATATGATTACAATGAAAACAAAACAAGACATCACATTCAAGGAAGCGAGACGACTCTTCTACGCGAAGAACACTTTCACCTTCTCTACAAAAACAACCTTTGCTGATGTGGTGCACAGGGGCGGTGCGCCACACAGCACTCCGGCATCTGCCAAGGCAGAGCCACCCACGCCCCAGGCGGAGACAGCGAAAGCTGCTCTGTCATCCCCAAAGCTGGGAGATCCATCCAATGGGTCGGCCTAACGCAGGACGTCCCCCCAACGGGGGAGGCCTAAAAATCAGACATACGCGGCTTCGCAGTCCTCCAGCACCTCTCTTGAGGTGATGGATATAACTCTAGTCCGCCTGCTTTGGAGTGGCGGAACAGCTCTCTCGAGCGAAAAAAAGGCAGACCCCTAATTACGGGCCCAGAAAAGTAAATTCCTTCTGCTCCATTCCCACTTAACAACACAAACATGACTTTTGTGATTCAATGGAACTGTCGAGGATTACTGAGAAACTACAGTGACGTAACACATATTTTAGGGTCAGTAATGCCCATTGCTTTGTGCCTTCAGGAGACCAATCTTGGTCCGCAACATGTGAATATCTTAAAACACCATAAAAATTATCGACGCGATCGCGAGCAGTCAAATAGACTCTCGGGTGGTGTCGCAGTTGTCATTCAAAGCGGCGTCCCTACTCATGAAATTAAACTTAACACAAAACTTGAGGCAGTTGCAGTTAGCGTCGTTACCTACAAAACAATAACAGTATGTTCTGTATATCTTCCCCCGCACATCACATTAACAGTCGAAGATTTAGAAGGCCTGATTGATCAACTGCCGGAGCCATATCTGGTAGTTGGCGATTTTAACGCTCACTCCCCATTTTGGGGAAGCGAACGATGTGACTCAAGGGGACAAATAATCGAAGATTTTATCCTCTCAAATAACATCTGTCTTTTAAATACGGGAAAAGCCACTTATTGTTGCCCAAGCTCGGCAAAAATGAGCTTTCTCGATTTAGCTTTCGTATCACTATCGCTTTTTAACTATTTTAAATGGGATGTTTCGAATGACCCTCTGGGAAGTGATCACCTACCTGCTATCATCAGCTTCTCATCGTCTACTCCAGTCATCCCCACAAGACCACGGCGCTGGAAACTTCACCTCGCCGACTGGTCACTTTTTACAGCTAATGCCACACTAGAAAAAGAATTTTGCGAAGACCTCACTATAGACGAAATTAACGAAAGGTTTACTACATGCATATTATCGGCCGCTACACTAGCCATACCACAAACAACAGGACTCTTACGCAAAAACATTAAGTATGGTGGACGCAAGAATGCACATTAGCAAAAAAACAACAAAATAAAGCTTGGGGCTCTCTGCGTCGGTATCCAACAGCGGAGAACTTGATTGCCTTTAAGAGGGCCACGGCCAGAGCGCGATTCATTCGAAGAAATGCCGAGAAATCTTCATGGCAGAAATATGTGTCCTCAATAAACAGCTCAATAACCTCAAAAAAGATGTGGGAAAAAGTTCGTAGATTCAGTAGTGTCATCCATGGTAAAACAGAACGGAAAAAACACAAGGACGGAAAAAACACGACGACACGAGCGCTGACTTTCAACTGGTGATTTATTACGCACGTGTGTACATATACTATTCCCGCCAAACACTACACAGAACAAAAAATATTCAAGAAACACTGCGTCATCACTGAACACATTAAATCTACCTTGCTGCAAATGCATGCTCCAAACAGGTGATTTCGTGGTTAGCCAATGATAATGAGGGCTTGCTAATGCATGCTGCACCCCACTTGTCAATATGATATGCCCCTACTAGTTCCCTTACTATCTGATCTTTATGTTTGAAGATGACGGATGTCTGATAAAGCAATGGGGCGCACGTGTGCTTAGGTTGCCTGCAGTGCAGCGCCAAATTCGAACTGGCTGCCCTGTCCAAAGAATTGTAATGCTCCCTCAGCCGTTCGTTAAGACATCGCCCAGTATGGCCAACATACCACCCACCGCATGAAAGAGGGATCTTGTATACTACACCTTCGACGCACTCAACCCTCCTCTCTGCGTGTGCTGTGGTACAACCACCACTAATCGTCCTTCCTAGTAGGGACTCTCGCTTCCGCTGCACAGCTCGGCAAATGTTGCTTAATTTTCTGCGAGACGAAAATACAACATCAACTAGAAATTTTCGCCCCACTTTCTTCAGACGGTGTGATAATGCATGGACATAAGGGATGACAGCAATCTTCCGACGATTCGTGACCTCATCTTCCTGAGTAGCACGCTTATGCTCCGATTTGATTTTGGCCAAAAGCCTTTCGCATAACCTTCCGATAGCTGCCTCAGGAAAACCAGCGTCCTTAAGCCTAGAAATCTGGCCTTGCACACCTTCCTCAATGATAGTGACACACGACTTGTTGAGGGCGGCGCGAACACAAAACAGGGCGATGCCATCCTTTACCAGCTTAGAGTGCCCAGACTGGAAGCTGAGTAGGGGCTTGACGGAACGAGGCGAATACAGCCAGCAAACATGTCCGGGCTCAAGTCTCAGCTCCACATCCAAGAATTGTATCCTACGTTGGTTAACGGTCTCCGTGGTAAAAGCAAGCCCTTGACCATTTCTGACAAATGTGTTCACGACATCTTGCGTGCATCCTTCGTTTTCAACAAAAACGAGGTAATCGTGCACGTATCTGTGTACTTTCAGTACACCGCCCGGTAACTCTCCTGCAATTGCTTTGTCAATTCTGCTAAGGAACACGTAACTTAGCAGCGGAGCCACGCGAGACCCAATGCATATCCCGGAACGCTGTGTAAACACACAGTCATCCCATGCAACAATGGTCGACCGGAGGTACATACACAGCACTTCAAGGAAAGCATCAACAGATACACCGCAAACATTTCGGAAGCGCACTCGTCATTCACCTCACTTATACATTCCCTAACAAAGCGCTGCAAACACTCATGAGGAATTGAATAGTATAAATCCTCTAGTTAAATCCTCTAGAAAATTTCTAATTGATGTATTTTCGTCTCGCAGAAAATTAAGCAACATTTGCCGAGCTGTGCAGCAGAAGCGAGAGTCCCTACTAGGAATGACGATTGGTGGTGGTTGTACCACAGCACACACAGAGAGGAGGGTTGAGTGTGTCGAAGGTGTAGTATACAAGATCCCTCTTTCATGCGGTGGGTGGTATGTTGGCCAGACTGGGCGATGTCTTAACGAACGGCTGAGGGAGCATTACAATTCTTTGGACAGGGCAGCCAGTTCGAATTTGGCGCTGCACTGCAGGCAACCTAAGCACACGTGCGCCCCATTGCTTTATCAGACATCCGTCATCTTCAAACATAAAGATCAAATAGTAAGGGAACTAGTAGGGGCATATCATATTGACAAGGGGGGTGCAGCATGCATTAGCAAGCCCTCATTATCATTGGCAAACCAAGAAATCACCTGTTTGGAGCATGCATTTGCAGCAAGGTAGATTTTATGTGTTCAGTGATGACGCAGTGTTTCTTGAATATTTTTTGTTCTGTGTAGTGTATGGCGGGAATAGTATATGTACACACGTGCGTAATAAATCACCAGTTGAAAGTCAGCGCTCGTGTCGTCGTGTTTGTTCCGTCCTTGTGTTTTTTCCGCGCTGTTTTACCATGGATAACAGTAACCAACTTGCTCAGCTTTCCGTACTTCTAAATTCAGTAGTGACTATACACCTTTCACACTTCCTCTATTGACTACACCCGGGACACAAACATCATTAGAAGAACAGGCCAACATACTAGGTGAGCATTTTGCTGAAGTTTCCAGTTCGTCCAATTACACAAACACGTTCCAGAAGTACAAAGCAATAGCAGAAAAACAAAAACTTCCATTTGCACCAGGTATGCACGAGGACTACAATCAACCCATCACACTCCAGGAATTGATTAGGGTATTATCTTCTGGTAAAAAGACAGCACCAGGCCCACATAATGTGCATTACACTATGCTTGCCCATATCTCTGAGGCTGCCGTGCAGGCATTGTTGAAATTCTTTAACAAAATATGAACAACTGAGAATATACCTGAGGAGGGGAAGAAAGCAATAATAGTACCTTTTCTGAAACCCGGAAAACAACCAACAAGTCCTAACAATTACAGACCGATAGCCCTCACCAGCTGCATTGCTAAATCTTTCGAAAGCATAATAAACATTAGACTGACCTTCACATTTGAATCTCGTCGACTCTTAGATTTACATCAATGTGGATTTAAGAAAGCATGCTCGACCACTAATCACCTTGTCCGCCTAGAAAACACCATCCGGGAGGCGTTCCTCCACAAACAGCACTGTATCGGGGTCTTCTTCGATTTGGAGAAGGCCTATGATACCGCGTGGAAGTTCGGCATCCTCCATGACCGAGCAGAGCTAGGGATCCGCGGCAGGATGCTGAACTGCTTGAACGACTTCCTGACAAACCGCACACTCAGAGTCCGTCTAGGAGCAACTCTATCAATGACATTCACCCAAGAGAATGGCGTACCCCAGGGGTGCATTTTAAGTACGACACTCTTTATAGTAAAAATGAATTCTTTGGCCAAAGTAATACCTAAGTCCGTAATGTATTCAGTGTATGTAGATGACATACAGATAGCATATACTTCTTCCAACATACTGTCCTGCGAGAGACAAATAAAAATCACAATAAATAAACTGGCTGCTTGGGCAGAGAAAAATGGATTCAAGTTCTCCCCTAAAAAAACAGTAGCTGTTTTGTTCTCATTACGACGAGGCCTACAGGTCGACCCCAATCTGTGCTTGAATCAAACCACACTGCCAGTCAAACAGGAACATAAATTTTTATTCGTCACTTTTGACAAGAAACACACATTTCTACCACACATTAAAAACCTGAAAAAGAAAACATCCCAAGCCCTCAATGTATTAAAGGTACTCTCGCGAAAACGGTGGGGGTCCAATAGAGCATGCCTATTACAAATATATCGCTCTTTAGTGCGCTGCAAGCTGGACTACGGGTGCATAGTATATGGTTCGGCAAGAGCATCCTACTTGAAAGGACTGGACCCTGTTCATAATCTTGGCCTGCGCCTATCAACTGGAGCATGTAGAACATCCCCGGTAAATAGTCTTTATGTTGAAGCTAATGAGCCCACACTAGAGGATAGAAGAGTCACACTAACATGCACGTACATCCTAAAAACCCGTTCTCTAACTACACATCTCTGCTATCCCATTGTTACCAAGTGCCCATCTAGGATATTATTCAATAATAAACCACATTTTACCAGGCCACTAATAATGCGCTTTGAAGATAAATGTGAAGACAGCAGTGCTGGACGCCCTACCTAATATTGCACAAAGACATGAATATCTGCCACCATGGTACAGCCTTCCTTCGGTGTGTGACTTCACACTGACACACGTAAACAAAGAGAAAATGCCACACGAGCGCATACTGCAAGAGTTCTTTGCACTACAAGAAAAATATGACACTTACACTGAATTTTACACTGATGGCTCAAAAACAAAGTCATGTCGGAAGTGCAGTAATTCAAGGAACAAATGAAAAAATGATACGATTGCCACAGTATGCATCGGTATTTACTGCGGAGTGTTATGCCAGCTTTGTAGCTGTAGAACAAATAGTAAAACAAAACATAAAAAATAGCATCATTTACACCGATTCACTGACTATGCTAAAAGCGCTGCATTCTACAAATGCTGCTGAACCCATAATAGGAAAAATCATACATAACATAGTTAAAATTACAAAGCAAAAACATAACATTATATTCTGCTGGGTCCCTAGCCATGTTGGAATTTTAGGTAATGAGAGAGCAGATGCTTGCGCAGCACAAGCTAGAATTGGCCATATAAAACAAGTTAACATACCACAGAGGGATTTTTCTAAATTACTGCACAGTAAACTCAGGAATAAGTGGCAGATTGCATGGGACGAACAGACAAACAACAAACTACATTCTATAAAACCTGTTTTGGGAGAATGGAGATCATGTACACATCAGGAGCTTTTCATAGAAGTTATTTTGTGTCGACTACGCATTGGACACACACACCTTACTCAAAATTTCTTACTGACAAAAAAAGACAAACCTCTCTGCGAAATGTGTGGCGATGAACTCACGGTAAACCACATTTTAATTGTATGCAAGAAACTGGAACAACTGAGGAAAAAATATTTCACAACATTGTACAATGAATACATCCCACTACACCCCATGTTCCTTTTAGGAGATCAAGCACTCGTTGATTTTTCAAGCATTTTTAAATTTCTCAGAGAAGCCAATGTTTTATACAAACTTTAGATATAAAAAGCGTAACCTTTAACAAAAGCTCAAACCGTGTGTTTGGCGCATCATAGCCTCAGTTGCTTTTGCGCCATTAAAATCAATATAACTAACTTCCGCCATGGTGCAACTTTCCGGAAATCTGTGATGTGACTCATACAAACTTCCGTAAAAAACAAATTCCGCAAGAACATATCATACAAGAATTCCTCACACTTGAAGAAAAATACAGTAATTACGCAGCGTTTTATACAGACGGTTCAAAAACAGACGCTTACGTTGGAAGTGCAGCGGTGCACGGGAATTGGTATGATAGTAAGACTTCCACAGTCTGCTTCAATCTTCACTGCGGAATGTTACGCTATCTGTGTAGCCGTAAAAAAAATAGTAAATGAGAACCTCGCCAACAGTATTATTTACACAGACTCGCTAAGTGTGCTCACAGCCGTTCATTCAAAAAATGCAATAACCCCACTGCTTGGCGACCTCATACACAACATTACAACAGCCCTAGCTCAAGGACAAAACATAAGGCTCTGCTGGGTACCAAGTCACGTCGGCATAAAGGGCAATGACAGCAGATTTGTGTGCTGCTCAAGCTTGTGGTAAAAAAATAAAGATTGCAAATATGCCCTATAAATATTGCATGAAATTACTACAATGTAAGGCAAGGAAAATTTGGCAGTCCTCTTGGAACAGCAAAGTAAATAACAAGCTACACTTAATAAAACCAGTGCTCGGTGAATGGAAGTCAAATGTGCATCAGAAACGTTTCAACGAAGTTATTATCTGCCGCCTCCGTATAGGCCACACACACATTACTCACAAATTCCTGCTAACAAAAGAGGACAAACCAGTTTGTGCATGTGGAGATGAACTTACAGTCAGACACATTTTAATTTCATGTTCGAAACTGGAAAAGCTACGGAAAAAGTGCTTCTCTTCGTTTTATAACCAACGCATCCATTTTCATCCATCACTGCTTTTAGGCGAAAATTCAATTGTAGACATGTCATGAGTTTTTAGATTTTAACAGAAGCTGGTGTTCTTAAAAATATGTAAAACATGACCCAGCACTTTGCCTGATGCACCTCCGCCACTTTCGCATCCCAGAGAAAAGGGCTGAGGTTTTTTATTTTCATTGGTTGGGGGCCTTCAGTCCTTGCCCAGCCAAGGACGGCTAATGAGGGTACCCAGCCCCCTTTGAAACCTTTAATATAATGTTTTGCTCCCAATACTGGGCAGAAAGGTATAACCTTTTAGGCATTCTACACCGCTATATTTGTTATACCTTAGTAAAATTCTACAGAAAACAATTTCTTATACCTTGAGCTTGGCGCATAATAGCCTTAGTCGCTTATGCGCAATTAAACTCAACTGAACTCGACTCAAATCTGCCCGCTTCCGGGCTCTTAACTTTAAAACTATCATTTTTTTTTCCATAACTCGCTGCGGTAATCTTAACTTGAGCTGAATCCTTTTCGTAACCTCCATGTTTCTGCCCCATAGGTCTGTACCGGTAAGATACAGCGTTTGTATACTTCTCTCTTGACGGATAGGGGTAACCTGTCATTCATGATCTGAGAGAACCTGCTATGCGCTCCACTCTATTCTCATTCTTCTAGTTATTTCCCTCGCACAATCCGGATCAGCGGTCACTACCAGCTCTAAGTAGACATTCCTGCACCACTTCCAGCATCTCACTACCAATTGTGAGCTGCTCTTCATTAGCCAGACTACTGAGCATTACTTCGGTTTTTTTTTCATGTTAATTTTTATACCCACCTTTCTGCTTTGCCTGTATCACTGATTGATCATGCTTTGCAATTCGTCTCCTGAGTGACTGAGCACGGCAATTTTATCAGCGAACGCACATTATCTAGATATTCTGTATTAACTCCTATCGCTAAGTGTTCCCAGTTCAGGCCTAGGAATATGTCTTGTAAACGGACTTTGAATAGCTCAGTATGTGCCCGCCCCCAAGAACTGTGTACGCCTCAACCCTGCTCCTAGCCTCACTAAGCCCTGTGACATGCCGTTTAATACCCTCTAATTCCTCGAGCAACACTGCTAGGCTAGCCGTACTGGATGAGGTTCTAGCGTTCCACGTTCCCAGGATCAGTTTAAAATGGCGGCCTGTCCGGAAACAGAGGTTCTTAGCATCCTCACTGCATCCCAGTTCTAAGCGCCGCCTTCGTCGGTTGCTCTGCAGCAGCTGGGGACTGATGTCGAGGCTGAATTGTCCACGGTTTCTTCACTTCACCAGGTACTGGAACCAGATCCTGCTGTGGTGAGGGAGTGCGTTCTCGGTTCTGTTCAGCGATATCAGGCCACGCTCAAGGCCTGGCTATGCGATTCCATCGGAACGCTGAGTTTTTGTTTATTTCAAACCATGTGGAGAACTGCGCTCACCGGGATCCGTACGCTGGGCTTAAATATTTCCGTCTAGATGTAAGTAATGCCGAGCGCTTTTCGCTAGAATCAATTGCGAACAATTCTACGTTCGAAGTCAGTTCGAAGGCGTAGGATACCCAATCTACACACCCTTTGGGATGTTCGGTTCAAGTCGATTCCCACGGGAAAATATTCCTGTTTATGTTGAGTATGTATAAACGCCTGTGCTATGTTTTCAAGGATAATAAAATATTTTTTGCGCGTAGCTTAGCCTAATTCCAAACTCCTGTATGCCAATATTACAACAATTTCGGATGAATTCACGAGTTGAATAAATAAACATATTTGTTGATTTTCCTACGAACTTCCTGCGGGATGTAGCGTATAATGCATTAGACAGCTATTGTGAGCGCCCCTACTCAATTTTGTCTTTTTTGCGCGAAAGTTAGCTTCGCTGAAAAGCAGATCACAATAAATATCTTGTTTACTTCAAAGATGCAGTATTGTTGCAATTGTGTCGCCTGAAATAAGGAAGCGATATTTTTTGACATTTTTTTGGCAGTGAGTGAATGCAACCTATTGTTTTGCTGGAGACAGTTTTATCAATGGTCATGAGTTGAAAATCGAAGCAGTGGTGAGCAAGCGACCGAAGGATGCAGCAAATTGTCGGTCGCAGAAGTATGGATATGGGGCGATGCTGCAAATAAAGCTACTTTAGTTGTAAATGGTTATGACGTGAGAAATCGAATAGAAATACCGCGTGTATTTTTTCAAGGCAACCTATTGCAGTCCCTCAGTATATGCAATCGCCGTCCTAGTTAGGTCATCCTCTGGCTAGAAAGATTTAGAAAAATTTAAAAAGTCTTTTCGAAATCAGCATGTTAAAAAAAATCTTTTCTGTTCGTTAATGACTGCAAGATTTTTTTATGTGTGTGTATTGAGAAAAATAAAAGTTGTGGTGCACCACGGTTATTTACATGAAAATAATTCGTCAAGAACTATTTCCCATCGACAAAGAAATATTGTGACGTTTAGTGCACTCCTCGACGTTTCAGGGTGGATTCGAAAAAAAAAATCGTGGTTCTGTGATCTGTCACCACACGCCCAAGGCATCTGTGCAGTCAAAAGCAGAGACACTAAAATCTGAGAAAATCAACACAAAAGTTCGTTCCGTCATTTGTCCCATTTATCCACATATTTGTGTTTCCGATTGGCCAGAAAAATCGCATTATTTTTCCAAAAGATGTCTGATTGCTTCTCTTTACGGTGAAACTAAATCGGTCGGGCTCCATTGTTAGAAACTCGCGGAATGGGCTATGCGATGGAGCTATCGGGAGCACGAATCTTGTGCAGTATTCCTCAATAAGCGACAAAAACGTCAATATATAACATTCCAAAGCATAGTACTCGATACTATTAGTGACAAAACAGCTACAGGGCCCAAAATAAGAAATAAAAATACAGAAATTGAAAATTTTGACCAAGTTGCTCTAGTTGTTTCCAGTGGGCCCAATTAAGCGCCTCAAAGACCAATGGTCTGCTTGACCTATTTGCATTCAGCAAAAGAAGCGTGAAGTATCAAAATGCTGTATTGTTATCAAAAAGCAGAGATTTCTGAAAATTGGGGTCGCATTCCGAGCGGCGTAATCGAAGCATTGGTTACTGCATTAGTTCAAACCAGCAAAGGCTATCAGAACAGAAAACAAATGCTAATCATGGCCTCCCTGCGTTTCTGCTAAAGATCTTTTATTCTGCTTTAGGATCACAATTAATTACATGTCGAATCCTAGAGAAGGCTGACAAACAATAACTTTCACATGTTTAAAAGTTGGAACGCATCTGCGCTCTCGCGAAATGCTTGATGTCGTAGTCCAGGCTGATTTAGGTGTCAACGAAAAATGCTCACCAAAGGCAATGCTTTCAATGGTGACGGGCTGGTTTCTTTTCATTTAAAACAAATACACGATGCCTCAGTCTAATAATAATCCACTTCCTATGTTGGTCGATATTTACTCTGGTAGACATGCAGACTTGAAGATCTGCCTTCGGCGCACGCGCTGTACTGATTTTTCTTGCTCGTACAAACAACCTGGCTTACTATATTCCTGCTTGAGCTGAAATCAATTTTCACAGCCGCGGAGACTCAGCTCATGCTTTATGTTTCCGCAAATGCGACGGAGATACTAAAATCCTATGACTGCATTTCAGTTCTGAAAGGAACTGATGACCTGCTTCGACGGGCAGCCGGCTATCTTCATCGGAGAGGATTGGTTTAATATAGAGGTCCCTTGCATTTCGTGAGCTTTGGCAATTGTTCACGTGTGTTGGTGATTGCAGGTTCAGAGAAAGCAGCTCTCTACCGATGATGATAAGATAAGAAGAAATGATGCACAACCTTGAGGAAGCATTGGACGCCAAGGAAAGTGGAACCTGACTATTTTCAGAAAAGGTGTCTTATGATGTCATTCTTGATAATCTTTTAGAGAACCATAACAGATTCCTTTCACAGTGATCAATCACTACAGAACATATCCTTTCCCGCTTACTGTATGCCTATTTCACCCGGGAAGGAAGGAAGGAAGGAAGGAAGGAAGGAAGGAAGGAAGGAAGGAAGGAAGGAAATGGAAGGAAGGAAGGAAGGAAGGAAGGAAGGAAGGAAGGAAGGAAGGAAGGAAGGAAGGAAGGAAGGAAGGAAGGAAGGAAGGAAGGAAGGAAGGAAGGAAGGAAGGAAGGAAGGAAGGAAGGAAGGAAGGAAGGAAGGAAGGAAGGAAAGAAAAGAACTTTAATGGAATAGGAGAGGCCTGCCTGGTTGTCGGCCTGGCATGCTACTCCATATTTCACCCGGGGTTATTAACCTGAAGACATGCAGATAACGTACTAAAAATGATATATTTCTCTTGTTTTGATGTTCCTCACCAGAAATTAGCTCCTTCGCTTCATTCATAACATGTTTGTCTTTTTGTGCCTGGCTTCAATTCAGACGCCTTAATTTGCCTCTATATTTTTGTTCTATGGCCTGTGAATTCAAAACATTATTGAAGATTTTAGACATACAATTTTTGTTCCGTTTCAAAGGCTATTCGTTTAGGGCAGAAATATATGTAATACTTCAATAATGAAATTTATTCTCTCAAGAGATAGTCTTTAAAATAAAGCGGCCTGGGAATGTCCTTGTGGCTAGGAAAGGAAATGACAACAAGCTCATTTTCGCTCTCAGCGCAACACGAACGGGACACAAGACGAAGGACAAGCACAAACAGGCGCTGAACAGGTGCTAGTCATTCGTCTTGTGTCCTGTTCGTGTTGCGCTGAGAGCGAAAATGAACACTTACCAACTCGCCCAAATTTCCGCCTTGCTGGACAACAAGCTCTACATTAGAGTAAATTTTTGTTTCAGTGTGAAATCACTTCAACCCACACTCCCGGGGTTTCAACAGTGTCTCTCTAGGAGAAGCCTCTGAGTACCAAGGGTAATAAGTCACTGCGTCAGGGGCCATCCCATTAGCTCAAAGTAGGTCATCTGAGCTCCAGCATTGCCCCGCTGCTTGAACTCAATCCATTTGAGGTACTCCTTTTAGACATACGAGACGAACGAGGAAACGGTCTTGTGTTGTAGAATCTGCATTGTCACCCACACAGTGCGACCGAAATACAATAAGCACACCAACGGGTCACCGCTCACGATCATGGACTTCTCATCATCTCGGAGCTATTGGGGTGGCACTTGCGGGTCGTTCCGATCGGTCTATATACAGAGGTTGTAAGAGCCTCATCAATCGTCCCAGTGGATTTCAGATGCACACAAGGTAAGGAACGCAGTTGGCTACCGAGCTGCTGGATCATAGCAAATACCTACTGCTTGCGTCGGTGCCAGTATTGCACTGTTTTGCACAGCGTTCATAAAAGCCATGCTATGAAACGCTGCGTTATGCGCCTTGGCCGCAACACCCATGCCTGATGTGATCCTGGACACGGTCAACGACGACGAAACTCGCGTACGCATCACTTTGGCTGCTATATAGAACACGTGGTTAGCTGTCGCACCCCTTCGATAAGTTCACTGACATCCCCTCGATGCCATTTTGTAGAAACTAATCTCGCTGTTTGGGTTGATCTCTCGAGACTTATGGATCTAGATCATTCCGCGGTCATCGTATGCAATGGAAACGTTTGTTCTACCCTCCCTTGGAGCCATCACGAGAAATTTGCTGTTGTCGACTACAACTCTATATTGACCGACTGACGTGATAATTTCACTCCATTAGATCATGCTGGCCTCCAGGATAGTCTACACGTTCGGCATTCACATCATTCGGTTCTGCAAGGTTGCCACAAACTTTCTCCGCCTTGTCTTGACTGATTCGAATGCCAAAGTAACAATACAATGTTGAATTTTGCAGAAACACGAGCCGCAGTAGCAATTCAGCCTTTTTCGTCATGCAACGAATATACATTCTGGTTTACCATCCAGAGCTTCATGTTAACGCACAAGTGGTGATCTCTTTCGACAGCTTGTGCGAGAATTCCGGCCGTTGCGTAAGCGTTGATGGGCAGGTTCACCATCTGTTCCTTGATGCCAAACCGGCCGCTGTCACTGTATTGCATTTGGCGGCTTTGCACGAAGGTATACGAATTGAGACAAGACTCTCGCCTACGGGATCAGGCATTGGTATGTGCGCCTGATTTGGTGGGCACCCATACCCATTTCTGGTGGCGAAGTTCGGGACGCGTGCTCGCCAGGTGGTTTTTTATGCAAGTGCGACACACCTGGAACACGGAGACATCCGTGTGAAGTGGATCGGCAACCACTTTGGCATGCGCCTCTCGAAAATGCTTCAGATCGATTTTGTTTCCAAGCAAGCCGATGATCGCACAGAGAGCAAGAGTTACACAGGGATTCTGTAAGGAACATTCCTCAATCCTATATCTCGCATTCTTATCCTGTAGTAACCTCTCAGGCCTCGTTGGCGTGCCTGACCTCATCGCTTGAGTCACGGAGTTTTGGATTCCCTTGCACGCATTTCTTTATTGTCTTGCTGCTCTTGTCTACAGGCTTGGGCAGCTCTCTCTTGCGCACTTCTGGGTGTTGTCCCAGTCGTTGTTGCCGGGCTTCCACTTCGCACTTCCTCAATTTAATATCTTCTTGCCACTGTTGTCACCTCGCGTCGGCTTCTCCGGCTCTGAAATCGAGGTCTAGTCGGTGCAAATGCTACCTCGGCTTTGTGGGGCCTATATTCAGGATCTTTTTACCGCTGTAGTCACTGCCCTCGGCATCACGCGCTCTTACCTCATGGCGTTCTTTTGAGGCTGACGCTTCACCTTTGCTCCAAGCGACCTCTCTTAAGGATCTTTTTTGTCGCTGTAGCCTCGTAGCTCTCGGTTTACGCGCGCAGAACTGGAGATCTTGTCACTGCCAACGCGTGACCTCGGCTTCTCGCTCCATCAGTTCAGGATACTCTTGCCGTTGTTCTCCCTAGGCCTCGGCATCACGCGTTCCGAACTCGGAGGCTTCTTCATGAGGACGCTTCACCTCCGCTTTCTCCGACCTGAATTGAAGATGTGCGGCCACTGTTGTCTCTTTTCCTAGGTTATACGTACTATAAAATTCTGGGCCTTCTTGTCTGCGCTGACGCTTTACTTTGACTGCCCGCGTTGTCAGTTAAGTATCTTCTTGCCGCTCTTGTCTCGTGGCCCCGGTTTCATGCGTGCAGAACCGCAAATCTTGTTTATGCGGGCGCTTCATCATGTGTTCACGTGACCTCAATTCAGGATCTACTTACCGCTGTTGTCGCCTGACCTTGGCTCTACGCGATCTGAACTCGGGGTCTTCTTGTCGGGGCTTACGCGTGCCCTTTGCTTCGCGCAACCTCAATTCAGGATACTCTTTCCGCTGTCGTTTCCTGACGTCAAGTTCACGCGCCCTGAATTCGTGGTATTCTTGTGGAAGAAGACGCTTGTACTCGCTTACCGCGCCTTCAATTCAGGGTCATCTTGCGCAGTTGTCTCGTGGCCTCCGCTTAACGAGTGCAGAACTCCAGACCTTCTTGCCGATGAAGACGCTTCTCCTCGGCCTCTCGCGCACTCAGTTCAAGGTATTCTTGCCGATACTTTCGCCTGGCCTCAATTTCACACGTTCTGAACTCGGGGTCATGTCAGTGCCGACACTTGAGACTTGCTTCCTGTACCCTCATTTCACGAATTTATTGTCGGTGTTGTAGCCTGACTTCTGCTTTCCGCACTCTGAACTTGCGGGGAGGGGGGTGTCTTGTCGATTCTAGAGCTTCACCTCGGATTCGCGCGCCCTCGATTCAGGATCTTACTGCTGTTGACGCTTTGCATCGCAATTCTGCGCTTGAGGTCTTTTTGTATACGCTCACGCTACACCTAAGCTTCATCCGCACTCTATTCGGGATTTTCTTGCCGCTGGTCTCTTCTTGCGTGGTATTCTGCGCCCGTAGTCAAGCATTCAAGGTGAAAAACGTAGCGCAAAGAAACGAGGACACAGAAAGACGGACAATACACGGCGCTTACTTCCAACAATGGTTTATTTCAGAAAGAAAAAGTGGTTTTATAACGAAATCACGACCAACACGCTGACAAACCATGTGCTAGCAAAGCGTATCAGCCAGATATGCGAGCTCTTTCGCCATCAATGATACAGAGGGGGTACTCACACAATCATCTTTCAAAAGTGATATCCATTCCGCTTCTATGATTTCTCGTGTCAACCGGTTATTGTGCACTTTTAAAACCATGCATTGTTCACGAGAAGGTTGACACGAGAAATCATAGAAGCGGAATGGATATCACTTCTGAAAGATGATTGTGTGAGTACCCCCTCTGTATCATTGATGGCGAAAGAGCTCGCATATCTGGCTGATACGCTTTGCTAGCACATGGTTTGTCAGCGTGTTGGTCGTGATTTCGTTATAAAACCACTTTTTCTTTCTGAAATAAACCATTGTTGGAAGTAAGCGCCGTGTGTTGTCCGTCTTTCTGTGTCCTCGTTTCTTTGCGCTACGTTTTTCACCTTGAAGTTATGAACCAACAAGCCCAAGCATATACCCTTCAAGCATTCAGTTCACGTTTAAGTTTTATTTTGTCCTGCTTGGCTCTCAGCTAGGTGTTACCCTTCATTGTCGGCGTTTGGTTTTCGCCTCTATGGCGCCTCGTTCCGCATCTCCACTTTTACGCCGCATTGCCTCCGCCTCCGCCTCCGTTTCCCTGAATATTGGGTCCACAGTCCGCCGCTATCGCATGGGCCCAGATGACTCGCTTTGGTCTCCGCCAACGACGCTGATTTTCTGCGACACGGGTGGTTTAACGCTATCGCAGTAAAATAAACTGAATTAAAATGAGCGACATACGAACACACGCCGTCGCAAACAGATCAGCTTGGTTGGCCGCTGCATTATGACACTACTTCTTCCGTTATTCAGCTGCCACTCTCTTGCACTTTGCTTTGGATGTTATCGCAATCATCTTCCATCATTACACAAATCAAAGACGAGCACTCGGATACCTTACGTGCAAGCCTACTTATGTCTTGTGGCCGCTTTACTAACAAAAAATGGCGCCTGACAGTGTTTTCTCCTAGACATGCAACAAATTGCAGGAAACGGCCAGATGCTGCGACCAAACACTAAATTATCATTGCAATCAATAAACTCAATGACGTCGCATTTTCTGGGGCAGCTGGTGTTCAGTGTCTCAGATTTTTTATCGCATCACTGTGTGACATTCCGTGTGTGCTACGAGGATCCACGTTCGACGGCGCGGCGTAGACGGAGACCCGTGACAGCGGCATCATCAATTACCCAGCCATGCTCTTTGAGTGACGACCAGAACAACCGGACCCGCCGCCGCCCCGGGGAAACAGGCTTTATCCTCCCCAATTTCCGGGCACATTATGCCATGCTCTTTGAGTGACGACCAGAACAACCGGACCCGCCGCCGCCCCGGGGAAACAGGCTTTATCCTTCCCAATTTCCGGGCACATTCCAGGACAAGGGAGCTGTCAGCGGGCCAGAGCGCGCCGTACCACAGCCGACGCTATGCGCTACCGCGAAGACAACATTCTTTCCCTCCCCCCCCCCCCCTTTGTCATGGGCTATCGCCGGGAAGGCACCCACAGCTTCCCAGAAGGGCCGTGACGGACACCTGTCATGGCGGACAGGCAGTACTCGCCAAGAATGTGGAAAGACAGGCGCTAGTGAATTAGCTCCGAAGAGAGAGCCTGTGTATACTCTCACTTGAGAGAGAGTGGTGGCGTTTTTGTTGTTTATTTAGTTTGTATTGTTAACAGACTCTGGGTTCGAGGCTAAGCCCAACCCAAGGGGTGGTCCCCATCTCGCATGTTATTTTGGATTGGAGAATTGATGCTTTGGGCGGGCCACTGGAAATGACCGCCCTTAGTCCTTTGTTAATCAAGTGCTTAAAAGCACATGTAAACGGATGCAGTCCAGTCTGAGCTGGGGCTCCATGCTTAGCATGTAATGTGATGCTACTTAGGCACTAACCTGCCCGGTCGATGAGAGTAGTGCAAAGTTTGTTCTTTTGTAAATTCAGTTCTGCTTTTTCCAGTTTAACTCTCTGTATATGTATGTTGTAAAATTATGCTCTGCTGTCATCATCTACAAGCTCGCCTCCTGTTCATCTTCCAAGCCGAACGACACTAGAGGAAGGGTTTGTGAACCATCCTCGAAGAAACGGACGACTATTGAAATTCTACTGCATACACGCTCAGGACGACATCGTTCGCCAAGAGGACCTTCAGCGCCGAAGCCCGACGGCGTGCAGCTTCTGCCAGCAACCGCTCGAGCCCAACTCCGGAGCCACTCCATCGCCCCCATGAAGTCGTCGGCACGTAAGCTCGGACGCCCCAGCCTCTGATGTATAACCTTAATGATGTGTAATTACTGAATATACCTGTTTGTTTAAACTGAGCCATACGGTGTCTCTTTGCCTCTCCGTCCCGTGTGGACCTGCGCATTATGGGGGTCATCACACTGGTGCCAGGAGTGGGGTCTCAAAAGCAAATGTCCTCTGAATGCTGTGACATTCATGACTTCAAAATTGTAATCAAAAGGGAATCACGGGACTGATTGTGGGACTTTTACCCCCATTTGAGAGGCTTGAGGCACTGGAGGGCTTGAAAAAAAAATATGACTGTATCTGAGGGAGCTCCCACTCCACAGCCGTCGCTCGGAGCAAGCATGCTGGCATTAGGAAGCGTCATTCCGACGTTTACGGGAGATAAGACAGGGGTTCCAATCTGCGATTTCTTTTCCATGCTAGAAGAGATTGGGAAAATGGGGGGATGGTCCGATGCTCAAATGCTGGGAATGGCGAGGTGTAAGATGGCAGGAGCTGCTCATGATTTTGCCTGGCGAGACGAAAAAGTAAAATCCACAAAATCATTTGCGGAATTTAAGAAGCTCGCGTTTGAGCATTTCGACACTGAACCACGTCACGTGCGGGTACAGAGGTTCCGTGACGCCGGACAGATGGTAGGGGAGGACGTGCGAACATTTGCGTCGCGGCTTCAGCGCCTAGCACGCGATACGTTAAGCAGGGAGGAGGAAGGAGACCAGCTAAGGAAGAAATACGCGGAGGATATACTTAAAGAGGAAATGACCGCTTTGTTCGTGGCTGGTCTGCAAGACCCCGTGCGCCGGTTCGTGCTCTCGCGCAAGCCGAGCAATTTCGACCAAGCCGTGGAGGCCGCATTGGATGAGGAACGAAATGAGGCGTTAACGACAGCCGCAGCGAGAGTACGCGTCATAGAGAGAGCGGTGCTCAACCCTGAGGTTGCTCTCTTGACAGAGCGGTTAGATCGCTTGGAACAGCTGCTAACTCAGCAGGTAGAACGCCAGGTTGAAGCGCGCGCTCAACAGCGCCCATTCGCTGGAAACCGGAGACCGCCACAAAGCTACAGGCGCGGTATGCGAGATTTTGAAGAAATCGTATGCTTCGCTTGCCAGGGTCGCGGACACATCGCCAGGTTCTGCCAAAACGTGCGCCGTGGGGAGCCACAAAGAGAAGCAGGCGAGACACGCCCTAAGCAAGCCGACAGCGGGGCTCCAGATACCGAGTCAAAAAAACTAGTTAGTCCTCCCCAGCCTGAGGAGCGTGGGGAGGGAGCAGTAGATGATGAGGTGGTGGTAGTTTGTGTGGCCGACGAGGCATGCCCTGTTGTGCGTTGGAAGGTAAATGGTTGTTGCATGGAATTGTTGATAGATACGGGGTCAAAGGTGACATTGCTTAAGGAGAGCAGTTTTAACACGCTTCGAAGGAAGGGGGACCGCGAGGTGTTGGAAGCGTCTGGTGGTATGGCAACCAAATTTGTAGGCATAACGGGGGATCCTCTTGGCATAAGTGGACTCTACCGGTTACACTTCTCCCTCGGCGGAATTGCATTGGAGCACCCCTGCTACGTATGCCCGGACACGGTGTCTCTGCCAAACGGAGTGTCAGGTATATTAGGGCAGGATTTTTTGAGAAAAGGGAAGGTAGTAGTCTCATTCTCTGAGGAAGAGGTTAATGCGGGCGGCTCAAAAGTTCCGTTTTTGAACAGGAGAGGGGCTGAGATTCGCATTACCGATATTGACACCCGTCAAACAGTGGGATCATTGGAGAAGGTATATTCGCGGGTTGCCGTCCGGCTGGTTGAGGAGGCGGTCGTCCTTCCTTGGTCGGAGCACATTTTGTACGCGTTTGTGCCTTCAGATGTAGAGAGCGGCGCCGTGGGAGTGCTTGAGCCGGTCGACTCTCTCAGCAATGGCCTGAAGGCAGCCGCGTGCCTCGTGACAGTTAATGACGCCCACAGAGTGCCCCTACGGGTGGTTAACTGTAGCCAGCAGCCACTGAGCCTTCCCAAGAACAAAACATTGGCTTTCTTCACCTCTGCGATAGAGAAACGTGAGCCCACCGATACGGTACTCGCAACTGTAGAGCATGCTAGTCCTTCGGCTGCTCCAAAGGTGTCGTTCGATCTTTCTCACGTAAAATCCAGGGAGAGGGAGGCTCTGGCTGGTTTGCTGAACGACTACTCGGAGGTATTCGCCGCGTCCAACCTGGATTTGGGCTGCTGTGGCGTTATAAAGCACAGGATAGAAACCGGCACTTCATCGCCCGTATACCAGCGTGCGTACAGGATTCCTTACTCCCAACGTGAGGAGATGGAGCGGCAGGTGCAGGACCTGATTGATCGCGGCATTGTAGAACACTCAAAGTCACCCTGGGGAGCACCAGCACTATTGGTGGAAAAGCCAGATGGCTCGTATCGATTGGTAGTGGACTACCGCAAACTAAATGCCGTAACTCGCATCGATCCATACCCCATCCCCAATATACAGGAGACGCTTTCTCAGCTGGGCTCTGCCAGGTACTTCACGGTAGTGGACATGGCGGCGGGATTCTGGCAGATAGCAATGGACCCGGCAGATGCCGAGAAAACGGCATTCAACACGCCCTCAGGGCACTATGAATGGAAAAGAATGCCGATGGGTCTGGCCAACAGCCCTGCTGTCTGGCAGAGAACCGCTGATGTTATCCTGGCAGGTCTTCTGGGAAGGCTGTGCTTCGTGTATATGGATGACATTATCATATACAGTGACAGTTTTGATAACCATTTGCGCGATATTGAGCAGGTTTTGGTGCGACTAAGAGCATGCGGGTCTCAAGCTGAAGCCCTCTAAGTGCCAATTCCTCAAAAACGAGGTGAAATACCTCGGGCACGTTGTTTCAGCTGACGGCGTGCGACCGGACCCTGAGAAACTAAGGTGTGTCTCGGATTTTCCATCCCCGACTAGCGTCCGCCAGGTCCGGCAGTTTCTCGGCCTGATCGGTTACTACCGAAGGCACATAGAGGAGTTCGCCAAGCTCGCTAAGCCGCTCACCGCCTTAAACAGCCAAAAATGTCGCCTTTCGCTGGGACGAAAACGCGGAGGATGCTTTTGGGGCCCTGAAAAGGAAGCTAATGAGTGGCACCGCTGTTGCGCCACCCGGATTTTAGTTTGCCCTTCGTTATGGCCACAGATGCGTCAAAGTTCGCAGTTGGTGCCGTGCTCTCTCAGGTTATCGAGGGCAAAGAACATCCCGTTGCTTTGTGCTAGCCGACAGCTGAGCCCCACAGAGCAAAAGTACGGAGCTACGGAAAGGGAGTGCCTCGCCGTTGTCTGGGCAGTAAAGCACTTCAGATGCTACCTTTACGGCCGCAAATTCAAGCTAGTCACAGACTGCCATCCTCTGAAATGGGTGATGAGTGTCAGGGACCCTAGCTCGCGACTCGCTAGATGGAATCTACACCTGCAGGAATACTGCTTTGAAGTTGAGCACAAGTCAGGAAAGACGCATCTGAATGCTGATGCACTCAGCCGCACGCAGCCTGCCGTGGCAGCTATAGATGAGTTTGTCCCCGTAGTCGACCCCGCCGAATTACGCACAGAGCAGTGCAAAGATCCTGACCTGAAGCGAATAATCGAAAGCTTAGAGGGCGCACCGTCTCACCCCGAACAGCTAGGTTATTTCATTGGCAAAGACGGCACCCTGTGTCGGCGCACGAGGCCAACCAGGAAAGGGAGACCAGAGAAAACCGCTTGGGAGAGAGTCGTCATACCTCGGTCGTGGACAGAAAGGGTTCTTCGCGCGTTTCACGATGCGCCATGCGCCGGTCATTTTGGCGTAGCGAAGACACGCAGGCGTGTGGAGCGTTTGTACTTTTGGAGTGGCATGCGACAGGATGTTAGAGACTACTGTGCGAAGTGTCATTCCTGTCTCGAAAGAAAACACCACCCAAGGGACGAAGACCAGCTCCCAATTCAGCCGTTCCCTGA
>JARKHS020017585.1:0-17659 GCA_030143305.2 Amblyomma americanum | reverse complement strand
TTCGCCTCCTCAATGGCATTTGCCAAACGCTCGCGCAATCCCCTTGCGTAGTCGTCAACATCTGCCGTGACTGCGGGCACATCCTCCGACCCTCTGCTCAGAATTGCGTCCGTAGGCGTGTTCAGCTCTCTGTCAAACATGAGAAAGGTGTAACATTCGCGGTTCTGGTCGCACTCTTCGTTGTAATCTACAGATAAGATTGCCCCGCTTGCCACGATATATTCATTTCTTTTGCCACTCCCTGATTGGCTGCTTAGCGCTCAAAAAGCGCGTCGTCGAACGAATAAAGGTCATTGTCTTCCTGGCGCGGCGTGGGTCGTCTGTTTCTTGGGCCGGTCATCCTGCCGCCCTCGGCGTATAGCCGTCGAATACGTAACTAAGGCCAGCCTGAAGCTGGTCGAGCTATTCACACTCGTGCGCACAGCGGAGATAGCGTCCAAGTGCGCATCCCAATCATTGTGCGATTTCGCATATGCGCCAAGGAGCGGCTTGATATCTCGATTTCGGCCCCCGCTCACGCTATACTGGGGATTGTGGCACGTAGTTTTCTGCTGCCGGACCCGCATTGCTGCACACGTATCACGGAAAACCTTCGAAGTGAAGTACGCGGCATTAACAGTGACCAGCCGCTCGGGGAAGCCATAGCGGCAGAACACTTCACACAGCTCTGCCAGGATTTCCCAAGCAGTCGCTTTTCGCAGCGGGTACAATTCAGCGATCCCACTGAAATGACATGTGATTATCGGCACGTATTTGTACCCTCGTTTGCTGCGTGGCAGCAGCCCCATCAGATCGCACGCCAGGGTCTCCCAAGGTTTGGTGCTTATGATGAGCTGGACTAAGCCACGCCTGCCTTTCAACCTCCAGGCTTTCTCTCCTGGCAGACGTGGCATGTTCGTGCGTACCTACATACGTCAGCCTTCATTCCGGCCGGGTAGCCAACCGACAAAGCTTCTGCCATGCCTTCGGAGCGCTCCCGTGACCGTCGCCGTCGTGACAGTGCCGCATAGCGGCGCGCCGGTGTTTTCGCGGGATAACGGCTTTAAAACACTCATCTGAGGCCTCTTTGCTTGGCACATATTTTAGCAAAGCGTCATCATGGTCCAGCAGGAATTTCTCAAACTCACTGGCCGCAATACCAGCGGTCGAGGGGATCCCCGCTTCAACGAGATGCACGTGATCTCGGAGCTTCGAAAACGGGGCACTCCCCGCTGCGAGCTCCTTCCGCAGAGGGAAAGACAGCTGCCACTCTGCCTCCTCATCCTGTCCTGCCGGTTAGGTGTCAGTGACTGGCGCCCGTGACAGCGCATCCGTGACTACATTTGCAGTTCCTTTGCGGTAGCGCACTTCGAACTCGAAGCGTTGAATTGTCAGGGCCCACCGCGCAATTCCTCCCACTGGGCTCACGCAGGCTTTTCAGCCAAGTTAAGGCGACGTGGTCGGTCTCGAGCGTGAACTTTGATCCCTCTACCGAGATGGAGATATCAAACCGCTCGTGCATTTGCGAGATCACATAATGACTGTAATCCACAAGCGCCGGGTGGCGCAAAGGCGAGCTAAATCCAGGGAAGTTCCTAAGCGTATTTCTGTAATACCCACGGCCAGCAAAAGCGCTGAAGGATCGGAAAATGCCACACATGTGAGATTAAGTACAAGGCTACTGCGTGGGCATCGCTATAATGCGCGAACCATGTGTTCATGTGGTTTCTCACAAGGTGTGACCCTGAAACACCGTGGTATCATTTGTTCCACTAAACGATTTCATTGTAGAACGCCTGCACCGGCCTGACCCGCAAAATTGCGGAAGCGTCACTGATGGAAGGTTACTGTTGTGTTAGGCTCTATCAAAGACAGAGCTGGATTTCTTAGCGTAGGTGGCACGTGGTAATATTGTAGATCCCTTTTCCTTCTTTTCCTTTTGCAAACCAGATGTGTATATATGCTCCGGAACCGCAATAAACCTTTTGTTGAAAGCAGCTCTTCACTCTGCTACCACCTGCACGGTTGTCAGGTGGCGTGTTACTCTGCTAGCCACCCTCCGGGACATTCCGGTGGCAGCCAGCTTCCGGTTGTCCAATCATCGGCTCTCGCTGTGGCAGGTGGCGCTTCGCTCTGCTACCACCTGCCACGGTTGTCAGGTGGCGTGTTGCTCTGCTAGCCACCCTCCGGGACCTTCTGGTGGCAGCCACCGGTCGTCCAATCATCGGCTCTCGCCGTGGCAGGTGGCGCTTCGCTCTGCTACCACCTGCCACAGTTGTCAGGTGGTATGTTGCTCTGCTAGCCACCCTCCGGGACCTTCCGGTGGCAGCCACCGGTCGTCCAATCATCGGCTCTCGCAGTGGCAGGTGGCGCTTCGCTCTGCCACCACTGACAGGTGGCGTGAGGTACGGCGCGGAATGCAGGAATGGGTGCCAAAGAGCCGCGCTCCAAAGATACAAGCGTCATAAGGGGTTAGGGAGCATCTGCGAATATATATTGTCGCCGACAAACGTAGGGCGACACAAAAGGGGTCTTTTAATCTGAAGGCTAAGAAGACCAGCAGCGCGCGTCCGAGCGGGAACGTCGTCTTCTTCGCTTCCACACGAGCCCAGCCATGTCGTTCGGCCGCATGGCGGCGCTCGCAGAATGTGAGCAGTGTGGCATAGCCCCCCTCCTTTCAAGAGGCATCGCCTGGATGCCTCCGGCAAGGGGAAAAACAGAATTGAGGCACCGAAAGTGCGAAGGTGCGTGTGGCACTGAATGTGAACTCCGACAATGGCTAACGGGCGTAATACGGTTTCATGCGGGACACGTGGACGACTTCAGACTTGGGCGGTCGAGAAAAGCGGACGACTCCTTGAGGGAACACTTCATATTTCACCTCGCTAAGTTGACGTAGCACTTCGTAGAGGCCGAAGTAGCGGCGCAGAAGCTTTTCAGAGCGCCCGCGCAAATGTATAGGGCTCCATACCCAGACGTGCTCGCCGGGTTGGTAAATCATCTCGCTGTGGCGGATGTTGTAACGCCAGGCGTCACTTTCCTGCTGGTGTCGAATCTGTTGTCTAGCAAGGTGGCGAGCGGCTTCTGCATCACGAATGATTTGGTCAGCGCCGGTGACAGACGAAGGGGCACAATCTGGGAGCAGCTGGCGTTCATCATGGTCAGGGCGTCCCGGCCATACACCAAACGGAAGGGAGTGAAGCGCGTCGTTTCTTGGAGGGCGGTGTTGTACGCAAACGTGACGGAAGGGAGTATTTCGTCCCAGTTGCGATGGTCAGCGTCTACATACATAGACATCGTATCTGCAATGGTCTTGTTCAGCCTCTCAGTCAGACCATTCGTTTGAGGATGGCAAACAGTCGTTTTTCTATGACTGGTGCCACTGAGACGCAGGACCTCATGTGTAAGAGCCGAGGTAAACGCGGTTCTCCGGTCAGTTAATACAACCGCGGGGGCTCCGTGGCGAAGCACAATGTGGTGAACAAAGAACTGTGCAATTTCAGCCGCGGTGCCACGGGAAAGAGCCTTGGTTTCACAGTAGCGGCTGAGGTAGTCCGTGGCAACCACAATATACCGGTTACCCATGGAGGACACTGGGAATGGGCCCAGTAAGTCCATGCCGACTTGCTGAAATGGGATTTGCGGTGGATCAATTGGCTTCAGAAGGCCGGCCGGTTTTGTCGGCGGTATCTTCCGTCGTTGACACTCACGACTGGTTCTAACGTAGCGTTGGACAACCGCAGCAAGCCGAGGCCAGTAGTACCTGTGGCGGAGGCGTCCCAGTGTTCTGGAAAAACCAATGTGGCCAGAAGAAAGGTCGTCATGGCATGCAGCTGAACTTCCTGACGAAGCGCGCTTGGGACAACGAGGAGATACGCAGTTTCGGTCGGGCCGTAGTTTTTCTTGTAGAGGACTCCATCTATTAAGCAAAACGACGAAAGTCCGCGAGAGAAGAGTCTGGGCGGAGACGGAGCGGTTCCTTCGAGGTACTCAATTAGAGGCAGTAGTTCGCAGTCGGACCTCTGATGGCGGACAAGGTCGGATGTGGTGACAGCGCCGAGGAAAGCAGAATCGTCGTCGGGCTCATCTGGTGGGCACTGAAGAGGAGCTCGGGAGAGACAGTCTGCATCACTATGTTGCTGACCCGACTTATACACGATAGTGATGTCGAACTCTTGCAACCGAAGACTCCACCGTGCAAGGCGCCCCGATGGATCTTTGAGGTTCGCAAGCCAACACAAGGAGTGATGATCACTGACGACTCGAAACGGGCGGCCGTACAGGTAGGGACGAAATTGGTGATTGCTCACACAACAGCGAGACACTCCTTTTCCGTGGTGGAATAATTCATTTCAGCACGGGACAAAGCGCGACTTGCGTATGCGAGCACGCGTTCCACACCGTCTTGCCACTGCACAAGCATCGCACCGAGGCCAACATTGCTGGCATCTGTGTGCAGTTCCGTGGCGGCTTTCTCGTCGAAGTGGCCAAGGATAGGCGTAGATTGGTGACGGGCCTTAAGTTCTGTGAAAGCTGTTTCCTGATCCTGGCCCCAGAAGAAGGGTTCGGAGTCTTTTGTCAGGCGAGTCAGCGGCTCTGCGAGCTTGGAGAAGTTCTCAACGAACCTCCGATAATAGGCGCAAAGCCCCAGAAAACGCCGCAAGCTTCGTTTATCTGTTGGCTTGGGTAATGCAGCAACGGCGGCCGTCTTTTATGGGTCAGGGCTAACGCCCTGAGCGCTTACAATATGGCCAAGAAACTTGAGCTCCCTAAATGCGAAGTGGCACTTTTCGGGCTTCAGAGACAGACCTGCGGTACGAATGGCCTCGAAAACAGCACGCAAACGTTTCAGATGCTCCTCGAACGTGTCGGAGAAAATCATGACGTCGTCGAGATACACAAGGCAGGACTTCCACTTCAGGTCAGTTAGTACGGTGTCCATCATACGTTGGAACGTTGCAGGGGCTGAACACAAGCCGAAAGGAAGCACCTTAAATTCGTACAATCCGTCAGGAGTAACGAAGGTGGTCTTTTCTCGGTCACGTTCGTCGACCTCGATTTGCCAATAACCATTACGCAGGTCGAGTGACGAAAAGTAGGCAGCATGGCGGAGGCGATCTACTGATTCATCAATGCGCGGCAGTGGATATACATCCTTTTTGGTAACGTTGTTGAGACGTCGATAATCCACGCAGAACCGTAGGCTGCCATCTTTCTTTGCGACGAGAACAACAGGTGATGCCCAGGGACTCATCGATGGTTGTATGACGTCGTCGCGGAGCATTTCGGCAACTTGGCGGCGGATGGCATCACGTTCCTTCGACGAAACACGATAAGGACGCTGACATAGTGGTCTCTGGTCACTATCGACGATAATGCGGTGCTTAGTTATTCGCGTCTGAAGAACCTTAGAGGTTGACGCAAAACAGTCGCGGAAAGAGTCAATAAGGCTTTCCACGCGGCGTTTCTGATTGGTCAGAAGGTCAGCGTTCACGTCGATCGTAATGGCTGGTGCAGTGTCCTGTACCGCTGTTCCGGGGTTCGTTGTGGATAAGGCACATTGGGCGGCATGCTCGCCAAGTTCTTCAAAATGGGCAATCACTGTGTTTTTCGTCAAATGTTGGGGTTCGCTACTAAAGTTGGTCACTAAGAGCTCGGTACGCGCGTGAACAAGGTCGACAAGGGCGCGAGCAACGCAAACTTGCCGAGACAGTAGAGAGTTATAGCATATCGTTACCGTGTTTACGTTACCGTTTACCGTGTTACCGGATGCCGGACTTTCCGGTTAGCATTGCAAAACGCGGAATACGTTTTAGAGTAGTGTCGCTCCGGTATCAAGTTACCGTAGCGTAAAAAGAGCGATGATGATAGCTTATGTTGTGATGACAATCGCAAGCATAAATACGCGCGTATTGCAAGAACTTATATGTAGTGAGATCCTGAGTAGATAGCAATAATATTTATCTCGACTTATTAAGTACATACTACGTGATAGGCTCAACGGCTTTTCAAATGCGCTCGTGAAGCTAGCCAGCTGAAGCCGTAGCCAGCAACCAGCACCTAGTCAATCCCGTAGGCATATCCGACTTTTGTAGTTTTCGTTTTTTCGTTGTAGGTGGTTGAGTGTGCCGGTTTAGCCGTACGACTGCAAGTTATGGCGCGTTACAGTGTTTTGACTGACCCCCTCTTGCTTGGGACTCTCTCATGGAGGGAAATCGAAGACATGTATTTATACGTATCTTTCCTTGAGCCGGAGCCGCGCCGAGATCTGGCAGCGCGTGGCCTCTTGAACATTGACCGCATGGAGGACTCAGATTTTGAGCGGCACTTCCGCTTTAAGAAGGCCGATTTTGGTTATCTGGCTGATTGCCTCAAAATACCCAGCGATCTTGTAAGTGCACAGCGTGTCACTGTGCCTGGCCGTGAAGCGCTGTGCATGACACTGCGGCGGCTTGGGTACCCCAACCGCCTCTTCGATCTTGAGGTACTTTTTAACCGCCACTCACCTGTGATCTCAAGTGTGGTCAACACGGTGTTTGCATATATTGAGCACCATTTCGATCACCTGCTGGAGGACCTGACCAGGCGTTCAAGGCTCAATCTGAACACCCTTACTGCTGGTCTTATTGCAAGACCATAGCAGGGGCAATTAGTACAGTGCAAAAAAGAAAACAAATATAAACATATTATTCAAAGGCAGCAAACATGGCATAAAAGCAAAGGTAGGGAAAAGTGAATTGGCCATAGCAAAAGGATATACAGAACAGATCTTCGACAATGGTAGACACAATTTAAGAATGGACTCAAAATCGCATACATGACAAGTTAGAAGGGGTTGTCTTCTTGCCTAGATTTGCGGTCACGGTTGCTGCATCGCCACTGTGCATTACGACAAATGCTCTATCTGTGACACGAATGATGATAACGATTGGGTGCAGGTGATGTTACGATCTAAGCGATTCCATTCACTAATGGAGAGAGGGAAAAAGGAATGCTTAAACGTGTCATTATGGCACACATACTCGGTTAGTGTGTTCATATGTTTGTGCCGTGAAGGTGGCGATTGTGAGTACGTCACGTATTTTTGCACATCTATCCTGTACTGCTCGTGTAATAATTGAAACAAAAATTTTAAGCGCGCTTGTTTTGCTCTTGCGGATAGTGTTTGGAGACTGGATGAAGCTGCAAGCAATGTTGGGGAATCTGTGCGCTTGTATTTATTGTGAATTATTCGTAGGGCTTTACGTTGTATAGCCTCAAGTTTTGTGATGTTAGTTATTGATTGGGGGAACCAGAATGTGTTCGCGTATTCTAAGACTGGCCTTACAAGGGTTTTGTAGGCCAGGAGTTTAGAAGATACTGGTGCGTACCGCAAGCGTCTCCTGATAAAGAAAAGTTTCCGTAATGCAGTAGACGTGATATTAGCAATGTGAGAGTCCCACCTCAGGTCAGAAGACAGCGTAATACCTAGATATTTATGGTGTTTAGTTTTCGTTAATGGAACGCCGTTTACAGAGTAAGAAAAGCAAAACGGGAATTTTTTTCTTGTTACTGTCATACAAACGGATTTTTTAGTGTTTATTGTCATTTGCCACGTGTTACTTCATTCTGTTATTTTTTTTAGAGAACTGTTTAACGACAGATGGTCTTCGCGATTGTTAATTGTTTTGTAAAGAATGCAGTCATCTGCGAAGAGCTTAATGCTGCAATCAATGTCATTAGTTATGTCATTGATGAAGAGCAAAAATAACAATGGACCAAGGACTGATCCCTGAGGAACGCCCGACGTTACTGGAACTGTTTTGGATGAAACATACTCAAAAACCACGAACTGAGACCGATTTGACAAAAAATCTTCTAACCAAGATAGTAATTCGCCTTCCCCGATAACAGTTTTTAGTTTTCCTAGCAACTTATTGTGTGATACAGAGTCAAATGCCTTTGAGAAATCGAGCATTATTATGTCTGTCTGGCTACAGTTATTAATATTAAGTGCTAGATCGTGTACAACCTCTGTCAGTTGAGTAACGGTTGATAACCCGCGTCTGAATCCATGCTGATGGGGTGTCAATATACTATTGCGCTCCAGGAATGAGGTTATGTGCTTCGAAATTATGTGCTCCAAAATTTTACATGATGTACTTGTAAGAGAGACTGGCCTATAGTTTGAGGGTGAGGTAGTGTCCCCTGATTTATGAATAGGTATGATCTTTGCCATTTTCCAGTCTCTGGGCAGCCTTGATGATGAAATAGACTTGCGAAAAAAGTACCAAGGTACTTGCTACACCATTCGGCACATCTTTTTAAAAACTCATTTGGAATATCATCCGGACCTGTTGATTTTTTTGGATCTAGGTTCAGCAGAAGATTGAAAATCCCGTCATCGGTAATTCTGAGAGGTTCAATATTTAGCAGGGGCGAATTGCATGAGTCGGAGATGATGCCGTTATCTTTAGTAAAGACTGAAAAGAAGAAATCGTTGTACATATTAGCAGTATTGTCCTTATCTTCTACAGAGACCGGACTGCACCGTTTTGTGGCCGCGAAAATGGCTCCAAAACCTGTGTGGATTATTTCTCAAAAAACTTGGGAAAGTTACATTGAAGTAGTAGTCTCTCGCTTGTTTCGTGACCTGCTTGAGCTTTTCAACGGCACTGCTTAATTTAGATTTCCTCAAATGACTACCACCTTTGGTCTTGATAGCTTTGCGTAACCTCTTTGCTTGACGCTGCGCGTGAATGACGTCTCTAGTGATCCAAGGATTATTTTTAGCGATGCGTTTGATCTTGAGCGGGACAAAGTTAGTCATACAGTACTGTACAGCGCGTTTAAAGATAAGCCATGTAGCGTCTATGTTTGTAGATCTGTCTGATGCGCTCTCGGCAAAGCTGTCGAATTCATGGGCGAGATAAGTTAGGATCGCTGCGTCGTCTGCCTTTGCAAAGTTTTTTATGGTGGTGGTTGGACAGTGGCATGTCACGGTGCACTGTAGCGGTAATTCACAAACTGGGATTTTATGGTCTGAGATGCCTTCGATGACGTGGTTTGCAACACGATGGACGGGGAAATGTTCACTGATTAAAATCAAATCAAGAATATTTTTTGTTGAGCCTTGTACGCGTGTAGGATCGTGAACGATTTGATGGAGGTTAAAGTTTATCATCAAATTAATTACAGCGTCGGATATAACTGAAGTGTGATGCATGGTAGTCCAGTCGACATCTGGTAGGTTAAAATCGCCTATTAGAATGATTCGTGAGTTACAACAGTATTGCTGGAGGAAATCTTGAATTACCGATATGCATTCGTGTCCAGAAGAAGGGCTTCTGTAGAAGCTGCCAATTATAATGTTGGTGTTGTTGCAAATAACTTTGCAGAAAACAGCTTCAGCGCCGGTCACTTCAGGAAGCATGACAAATGGGATGCGCTTTTGTATCATAAGTGCCACGCCACCACCGCGGGAGGCGCGATCCTTTCGGACAAGTTCGTAGTTCGGTGGAGCAATTTCATCGTCGCTGACATCTTGGGAGAGCCAGGTTTCAGTAATCGCAACTATATCTGGTTCGTACTCAAGCAGAACATTCTCTAGGGATTCGACTTTATTTATAACGCTTCTCGCATTGATGTTGATAACCGTCAATTCTTTCACCGTGCTCCCCGTCGAGTCATTGGTGGGCTTAGATCGGTAGAGTTTTTTTCCAGAGGTGGTTGGTTGGTCTTCCCATCATGTTCTCTCAGAGGTACTCGATTATTCTTCTCATAGACCCAGACATATGCACGGCTGTTGATGAATAACTTGTCGAAGGCCAAGGACACCTTTTCTTTTCTTTCGCGTTCTTCTTTCGCGCTCGCCCAAAGATTTTTCCTGATTTCACGAATTCTGGGGGGAAAAATCTTCGTCAATACAGAATCTTGTGTCCTTTAGCTTCCGACCGTTCTTCAATATAGCTGTCTTCTGTCTCGAATCTAATAGTTTAAAGATAACCGGGCGGATCTTGTTGCTCTCTGGTCGTCCTAATCTATGAATTCGTTCGATGGCGACCTGGTCAAGCCCCAGAGTATCTTGAATAATTTTTTTGTTAACAGCCTGCTCTAGAGTTTCGCTGTTCTCTTCATCCTCCTCTTCTAGGCCATACACTATTAGATTCGATCTTCTGCTCCGGTTTTCCAAATCGTCAATCGGTCTTTCTAATGTATCAATAATTTTAGTCATGCGGGAAACTTCATTCTGGCAAGACGTAATCTTGGTTTCTAACACTGACAATGCATCCAGTTTCTTATCTATTTCTGTGAGTCGTTTCTCTTTTATGTCTTTTATGTCGCAAGCAATGTCCTTTAGTTGTTTTGCAATCTGCGCAAGTTCAGGGCCCGGGATAGGTTCCACATCACCTTCTAAGAGCAACAATTTTCCAAGAAACACTGCAGTATCATGCACTATACTCTGAAGCTGCGGGCACGGCAGCACTAGTAGAAAGCGGTCATCTGAACGGTAACAATTTCCAAATTCTTTTCTTACCTGCACAATGAAGGCAAAATGATTATTCCACCGCATGCCGGTAGTGCCGCCGTGCCCAGTGACAGCGTGATGTTCGGGGAGGCAGTATATACTGTTGATCTGCGGTGGCGCTGGTAGCGATCCGTGCGTGCAGTGGTCCGCGCATGTGCCCGGTGACGATCGGTGTAGCCAGTTAACATCCAGATGCGGTGTCAACGCGTTTCGCACGTGGAACTTGGCGATGGTGATTCCGCGATCGAAGGCATTTTCCTTGGGCAAGTGGCTGATGCTGGCGCTAGTCGGAGGTAGCGCTCCGATGACCATCTGCACAATGAAGGCAAAATGATTATTCCACCGCATGCCGGTAGTGCCGCCGTGCCCTTGAAAGGTTCTGTGAGGTAAGAAAAATTTCTTTTGATGTGAACATGATCTAGCGCGAAATACTGCATTAGAAGCATTAGTATAGCGCATATCAAGTACAGTGCAGGCGGTCTGTGAGTAGTAAACAAAGTTCAAGCCTGTGCTTCAGAAGTTACCTGTACTTCCTTTGTTGAACTATCAGTATACCAAAATCATTGATGCATGCCTACAAAGTTTCTAGCAGCTCGTTACCGCGTACTTAGTGCCAAAGGCTCATGTATATCTTGCAGCAATCTGCTTTATTTGAAAGCTAGCATAAAAGAGACCAGTAATGAGCCTTGTTATTAGCTACAGAATGATGTTTCGCTACCTCATGACTGATATTGTGTTTGAACAGATGTAAAACAATCCTTATATAGGAACAAATATTTGCAGGAAAAAAGTATGGTTTATGTTGCTTTATAGGTCTTGTGTATGCCTTTTGCATCGAATGGCATTGAGAAACTTTAACAGTCTGTTGTTCTCTTTTCAGGCTGTGCACGCAAAAGGGGCCCCACTAACAAATTGTTGGGGATTTGTAGATGGGACTGCGCGGCGAATCTGTCGCCCATCATCAGAGCAGCAAGATTTTTCAGGGCACAAACGCTGCCATGTACTCAAATATCAGGCCGTGATGTGCCCCAATGGCATAATTTGCCAGCTAGACGGGCCTTTCCGGGGCCGATGACATGATACAGGTAGGTCCATTTACTACATATGAGTTTGTTAAATTGCTTGAGCACATTATGGTAGAGCCCAACCCACGTTAGAATTACGGACATGAAGCCTCAAATTTGTCTTGAAAAGGGACACCAGGTACAGATGGAGGTTGGCCTTTACTGATGTGGTACCGCATTCTATTCACAAAGAGACCATTTTCATCAAAAAATGATCCGGGATAAGAGTGTTAACAGGACAAGCGAAGTGGATGGGTGCATTTGAACTATTTTGTGCTGCAGTGATGTCACCTATGTTTGTAAACATACATGTGTGTTGTCATTAAGTGTAGAAAGTCGGTGGTCATTCTCTGCAGTGATATGGACATAGCTGCAATTGATTTGTCACAGAATGGACTACTGTTTTGCACGGTCAGTATGCATGTGGTCCTCTGAAAAGTGGCTGTGCACTTGCATACAGTACAGCACCGTTGAAAACATATGTATGAAATAATTATGTATTTGTGAATGTCGATTCTGCCACGTCACATGGCCTGACACTAAACCTATTTTGTTATGTAACTCAACTTGTCAATCATTTGTGCTGTTATCAGTAAAGCTCGAAGGATCTCTTGTTGCCTCTTCTAATACACAGAAAAATGTAAAATGATGCAGAATCAAAGACCTGCTTGCATTGATTACTTTTCATGAACAGGGAGAGGGTAGCTAGAGTTTGCAGGAAAAAAATGCAGGGGGCACATAAGCTCCACCGTGTGATGCAATAGCATAATGAATTAATTGCCATATATGCAGAAGGTCATTCTATACTGACGATCATGAGTTTTTATTACGCAAGGGCATCTATGGCCAAAGCGCGCCATGGCACGAGGTGTTTTCTTCTACTCAAGGTGGGGTCAAAGCCCCATTTTCCAAGCATTTCACCCTAAAGAAGCAAAGCACCAGACAGGGGAAAGCTTGTACCCATTGTATCACCGTCATACCTCAGCAAAATCACGAGTGCTCACTCACTCACAAAACTGGTCAACCTACGGGCTTACTCACACTCACAGAGGCTCAGGCTCACTGAACTCGGGAACTCAAACTCATTTAGGCTCACAACTCATTCGGGCTCAGAATCACCACTCATCTAGGCTCGCTCACTCATTTCGGCTAATGGCTCGCCTGGGCTCACTCGTTTCCACTCACTACTTATCTGCGCTCGCTCATTCCAACTCACTCACACATTTCTACTCATGACTCACCCTGGCTCACCTTGACTCAAGACTTTTATAAGCTCAAAACACCTGAGTCTATTTTATCTATTTTATGCCCAACGGCCCAAGCTATGTGCCTAAAATGCCAAAAAGTTGTTAAAATCACGGTTATGCAATCAGCTCTTAACTGCAGTTATCCTGTAGCCAGGCCTGGCTGAGAGGCCTAGAAGCCTGCAGCTGCTGCTCGCAGGACGTTGTAATGACGCCATAAGGTCACAGATCTAGGTGGCTTACCTGCCAGAGCCATGCCCGTGATTTTTCACTCACAACACCGCACCGGATTTATGGGTAAAAGAGCCTTTATCGCTTTAGCGTTAAAATTCTGAGCTCTATTTTGGCCTTGTAATAATTAGAGTGTGCAGGTTCTTGCTGCCAAGAAAATGGATATCATCCACCAAGTCACTCTCTTCCCATTGTGTGCAGATGCTTACGTTATTATTATTTCTGTGGTAATGATTTGAAATTCCAGCTTTGTTTAAGTGCAAATCGTGTATCTGGTATTCATTTTTTAATTCTTAAGATGCCATTTAATTTCAGGCATGCTCAAGAAAACAAGCCTGTACGAGAAGCTCGAGAAGATAACCCAAGGCCACTGCTTTGTCATATATGGGGACCCAGCTTATCCTCTGAGACCCTTACTGCTCAAGCCATTTGGGAGATCCAGTCTTCAGCCTCACGAAGCCTGGTTCAACAAAAAAATGAGCAGTGTACGTCAAGCAGTACAGTGGGTGTTTGGCAAGGTGGCCACAGAACTTGCATTTCTCGATTTTCCTAAAAATCAAAAGGTCAGGCGGCAAAATATTGGTCGCATGTACAGAGTGGCTACACTATTGTCAAATGCCCACACCTGCCTGTACGAAAGCCAAGTTTCGCAGTATTTTAGTGTAGACCCACCAGCCCTTGACGAGTACCTGGTCCCATTTTCTAATTAGTTCATATCCATGTTGCTCACATTGGCTTGCCGACTAACGGGTATACTAAGTGTCTTGCTTGACAATCATCCGCCACAAACCGTTCGTTCAATGTCTGGTTGTTGGACGGCCACTTGTGCAGTGTAATAGAGGCCACACTGAAGATTGTCCTAGCTTCTTCATAGATCCTCAGGGCTCCCTCTTCATTTTCTGCTCCCTTTAAGAGGTCGTCCACATACAAGGAATGCGCCAGCAGTGATGCTGTGTCCGGATACTCTTCTTCCATATTCCTCAATAATAATAATAATAATAATAATAATAATAATAATAATAATAATAATAATAATAATAATAATTGTTTTGGGGGGGGGGAAGGAAATGGCGCAGTATCTGTCTCATATATCGTTGGACACCTGAACCGCGCCGTAAGGGAAGGGTAAAGGAGGGAGTGAAAGGAGAAAGGAAGAGCGAGGTGCCGTAGTGGAGGGCTCCGGAATAATTTCGACCACCTGGGGATCTTTAACGTGCACTGACATCGCACAGCACACGGGCGCCTTAGCGTTTTTCCTCCATAAAAACGCAGCCGCCGCGGTCGGGTTCGAACCCTGGAACTCCGGATCAGTAGTCGAGCGCCCTAACCACTGAGCCACCGCGGCGGGGTTATTCCTCAAGTGACGCTGTAGAGTTGCGGTCAACAAGAAAGGACTCGCTGTGGTTCCGAAAGGAACTCGCTTCATTCGAAAAGTCTGCACTTCGCCTGTTGTTCCACTCGCACCTGGTTTCGTATAGTACCACAGAAAGCGCAATGCATCTCTGTCCTCCTCTCATCTCTATTTGCAAGAATGCCTTTTCAATATATGCCACGAAGGCTATTCTGTTGCTTCTGAAATTCAGTAGCAGTGCGATAAGGTCAGCTGTGCCGCGCTCTGATTGGTGTCTACCAAACACGCCAACCTTCCACGTTTCTGTTCCAAGAACTCGACACCCGAGTTTTCCTGATGCTCGCTTCGTAACGAATGAACGTTGGCTACCGCCGTCAAAGAGAGCACTATCGCATTCGTTTCACCGGCACACAACGCCGTTGCCGTTTGTAGCAGTACTTCTCGTTTGCGAGTTTCTTTCACTGTAGTGCCAATTCACTGGGACTGTTGTCACATCGGTTGCATTCGCTTTGACTTTCGGATGGGTAAATTCTGGACCGCAGATCTTTAGTAAAGACTGAAAAGAAGAAATCGTTGTACATATTAGCAGTATTGTCCTTATCTTCTACAGAGACCGGACTGTACCGTTTTGTGGCCGCGAAAATGGCTCCAAAACCTGTGTGGATTATTTCTCAAAAAACTTGGGAAAGTTACATTGAAGTAGTAGTCTCTCGCTTGTTTCGTGACCTGCTTGAGCTTTTCAACGGCACTGCTTAATTTAGATTTCCTCAAATGACTACCACCTTTGGTCTTGATAGCTTTGCGTAACCTCTTTGCTTGACGCTGCGCGTGAATGACGTCTCTAGTGATCCAAGGATTATTTTTAGCGATGCGTTTGATCTTGAGCGGGACAAAGTTAGTCATACAGTACTGTACAGCGCGTTTAAAGATAAGCCATGTAGCGTCTATGTTTGTAGATCTGTCTGATGCGCTCTCGGCAAAGCTGTCGAATTCATGGGCGAGATAAGTTAGGATCGCTGCGTCGTCTGCCTTTGCAAAGTTTTTTATGGTGGTGGTTGGACAGTGGCATGTCACGGTGCACTGTAGCGGTAATTCACAAACTGGGATTTTATGGTCTGAGATGCCTTCGATGACGTGGTTTGCAACACGATGGACGGGGAAATGTTCACTGATTAAAATCAAATCAAGAATATTTTTTGTTGAGCCTTGTACGCGTGTAGGATCGTGAACGATTTGATGGAGGTTAAAGTTTATCATCAAATTAATTACAGCGTCGGATATAACTGAAGTGTGATGCATGGTAGTCCAGTCGACATCTGGTAGGTTAAAATCGCCTATTAGAATGATTCGTGAGTTACAACAGTATTGCTGGAGGAAATCTTGAATTACCGATATGCATTCGTGTCCAGAAGAAGGGCTTCTGTAGAAGCTGCCAATTATAATGTTGGTGTTGTTGCAAATAACTTTGCAGAAAACAGCTTCAGCGCCGGTCACTTCAGGAAGCATGACAAATGGGATGCGCTTTTGTATCATAAGTGCCACGCCACCACCGCGGGAGGCGCGATCCTTTCGGACAAGTTCGTAGTTCGGTGGAGCAATTTCATCGTCGCTGACATCTTGGGAGAGCCAGGTTTCAGTAATCGCAACTATATCTGGTTCGTACTCAAGCAGAACATTCTCTAGGGATTCGACTTTATTTATAACGCTTCTCGCATTGATGTTGATAACCGTCAATTCTTTCACCGTGCTCCCCGTCGAGTCATTGGTGGGCTTAGATCGGTAGAGTTTTTTTCCAGAGGTGGTTGGTTGGTCTTCCCATCATGTTCTCTCAGAGGTACTCGATTATTCTTCTCATAGACCCAGACATATGCACGGCTGTTGATGAATAACTTGTCGAAGGCCAAGGACACCTTTTCTTTTCTTTCGCGTTCTTCTTTCGCGCTCGCCCAAAGATTTTTCCTGATTTCACGAATTCTGGGGGGAAAAATCTTCGTCAATACAGAATCTTGTGTCCTTTAGCTTCCGACCGTTCTTCAATATAGCTGTCTTCTGTCTCGAATCTAATAGTTTAAAGATAACCGGGCGGATCTTGTTGCTCTCTGGTCGTCCTAATCTATGAATTCGTTCGATGGCGACCTGGTCAAGCCCCAGAGTATCTTGAATAATTTTTTTGTTAACAGCCTGCTCTAGAGTTTCGCTGTTCTCTTCATCCTCCTCTTCTAGGCCATACACTATTAGATTCGATCTTCTGCTCCGGTTTTCCAAATCGTCAATCGGTCTTTCTAATGTATCAATAATTTTAGTCATGCGGGAAACTTCATTCTGGCAAGACGTAATCTTGGTTTCTAACACTGACAATGCATCCAGTTTCTTATCTATTTCTGTGAGTCGTTTCTCTTTTATGTCTTTTATGTCGCAAGCAATGTCCTTTAGTTGTTTTGCAATCTGCGCAAGTTCAGGGCCCGGGATAGGTTCCACATCACCTTCTAAGAGCAACAATTTTCCAAGAAACACTGCAGTATCATGCACTATACTCTGAAGCTGCGGGCACGGCAGCACTAGTAGAAAGCGGTCATCTGAACGGTAACAATTTCCAAATTCTTTTCTTACCTGCACAATGAAGGCAAAATGATTATTCCACCGCATGCCGGTAGTGCCGCCGTGCCCAGTGACAGCGTGATGTTCGGGGAGGCAGTATATACTGTTGATCTGCGGTGGCGCTGGTAGCGATCCGTGCGTGCAGTGGTCCGCGCATGTGCCCGGTGACGATCGGTGTAGCCAGTTAACATCCAGATGCGGTGTCAACGCGTTTCGCACGTGGAACTTGGCGATGGTGATTCCGCGATCGAAGGCATTTTCCTTGGGCAAGTGGCTGATGCTGGCGCTAGTCGGAGGTAGCGCTCCGATGACCATCTGCACAATGAAGGCAAAATGATTATTCCACCGCATGCCGGTAGTGCCGCCGTGCCCTTGAAAGGTTCTGTGAGGTAAGAAAAATTTCTTTTGATGTGAACATGATCTAGCGCGAAATACTGCATTAGAAGCATTAGTATAGCGCATATCAAGTACAGTGCAGGCGGTCTGTGAGTAGTAAACAAAGTTCAAGCCTGTGCTTCAGAAGTTACCTGTACTTCCTTTGTTGAACTATCAGTATACCAAAATCATTGATGCATGCCTACAAAGTTTCTAGCAGCTCGTTACCGCGTACTTAGTGCCAAAGGCTCATGTATATCTTGCAGCAATCTGCTTTATTTGAAAGCTAGCATAAAAGAGACCAGTAATG
>JARKHS020017584.1:0-26818 GCA_030143305.2 Amblyomma americanum | reverse complement strand
CATGCCAGCCAGCCGAAGTTTGACGAGACGAGCGACAAGTGGCCAGCTTACCAAGTTCGACTGGAGGTCTCTTTTAAAGGCAATGGCGCCACGGACGACAAAAAGCGGGTCCTGTTGGTTGCAGCGCTGACGACCCACACCGTGGATTTACTTAGTGGTTGATGCGCGCCAGACAGGAGGAACGAACTTTCTTACGCCCAAGTATTAGCTTTGTTGCAGCAGCACTTTTCGCCTTAACTAAGCGAAATAGCACAGTCTTACAAGTTCTTTACACGCGACCGGCTGCCAGGAAAACCTATCAAAGATTTCATAGTTGCCCTTCGCAAATAGAGGACACATGCAATTTTGGCACAACGTTAGATCGAACGCTCCGATATATCATAGTTTGTGGGCTCCAAAGCGCAGGAGTGCGCCGGCGGTTGCTTGCGAAGCCGCAGCTGACGAGGAGTGAAGCAGAAGAAATCGCGCTATCCGCCGAAATGGCAGAAGCGAGCGCGGAGCAGGTAAGGAGCCACGCCGCTGAAGGAAGCGTACATGTATGTACATGCGATTGGAGGACAGGCGTATCGCTGAAGAAACCGGCCACAGAGTATTTCGTGCAACCGCTGCGGAGCGAAAGGGTACGAATATGAGGATTGTCGGTTCCGTTCGGCAACATGCTTCAAGTGCCAACAGCGGGGCCATATCGCCCGAGCCTGTTTTCGTCGAGAGAGAGAGTTCATTGAAGGGCCACCAGATCTGTCGCGTCAGGTAAATTCCTTGCTGTCTCGGGAGAAAAGCACATCTGTAGGCACGGACGGTATATTTGCGTTGGAAGCAGCGGACAGTCATGTCAGCCACGTCGGCATCACGCAAACCATTGTACGCACATTGAATTGTGGGGGCATTCCAGTGCACATGCAGGTCGATACAGGGTCACGAGTGTCGGTCATCACATGGCCCAACATGAGCAAAACAAGACAGTGTGGCCCAAGCTGCGTGATTCACCATTGAAGCTGACTTTCTTCTTGAGAAGGCTTCCCGTTCGATGACAACTCCAGCTCAAAGTTTCGTGCAGAAACCGGTCGATGGATGGATCCCTGACAGTCCTCGGTTTCTCGGGCCCGAACCTGTGCGGACGCGACCTGATCCAGGCGTTCAACATGCTGGAGGCGCCAGTAATGAACGTGAACACGAAAGGTGAGCGCTGGCCTTTTGTCGGGAAGGACGATGTAAAACGTGCACCGTTTGGTAACAGAATTCGCTGACATGTTCGCGTCAGGCCTAGGTCTCATCCGGGCAGCAAGGCAGAAATTTAGGCGAGTTGGTAAGTGTTCATTTTCGCTCCCCCTCCCTACCCCCGCAAGCAGTGACAAAGGCGCAGGAAGCACTGGCTGCTTGACAGCACCACTGTGACGGCCGAGGACACCTGGCGCCAAGAAGGCATGCGAGGCGCGAACAACGAGCACGTGGGGCCGCTAGGTCTCAGGCAGCATTCCCATGGTGGCAGAATGCGAACTACCTCGCATTCCTCGATGGGCCTTTTTTTTCTTCTTTTTTGGCATTCTCGATGGCACCAAAGCGTCGCGGTTCTCCGCCGTCTGACATTCCTGCGGCGAGCCAGTGGGTCAGTGGCCCGCCAATTAGCTAAAGAAAAAACGCTTCATCTTTTGAGAGGCGACGCGGGGGTGCGGCAGGGAAAGGGAAAGCATCAAGCACTAAGGCCGAGAACTCCCCTCGAGGAGAGGGTTTTCAGAATGTTTTCTGTATGTGTTTCTTTTTCTTTATAGCCAAGCCCCGGGCTCGAAGTTGGGTCCAACCTTCAGGGGCTGTGGCTACCTCCATTGGTTATCGGAGCTTAGGGCGGGCCTCGATATATGACCGCCCTAACTTCTTTGTTTTGAAAAAGCTTTAAAATTGCATGAAAAATCATTGGAGGGCAGTCCTGTCTAGTTCAGCTAGAGGCTCCGTGCAGAGGCACGTAATTCTGCAACCCTAGACTCAAACCTCGCGTCGATGAGTAAGGGCTTGTAGAGAGTGTTTCTCTGTGTGAGAATTGTCTTTGTCAGTTACAGCTTGACCGTCTGTGTGACTCAAATTGTAACGCAGTTTGCCTTTGTACATACTGTAAATATATTCTCTCTTTGACCTTCATCTGCACATCTCCATTCATCACCGCCGAACAACAACGTTTGGAAGGGTCTGCACCCTTCCGAAGAACCCAACGGACCATCAAAAAATTACTGGCGCAGCACGACAGAATTTGGCGGCCGTCAGCCCCGAGCTGACACCACCCGCAGGCCCAGCAGTGTCCAAGCGCTCGGCAACGCCCAGCACGTGGTAGCCACCCAGGAGGACCAGAAGGAATCGATCTCCGGCACCAGCCAAGCTGAAAAGGTACCCCGGCTCACTGACCCCAAGGCAGAGTTCACCCTTCGGCTCCGGAGGAGTTTGGAGAAGGAACGGCACCTACTACCGACAGCAGCACGGGTGAGCGCGATTCCTTACGTCTCTTTGAGGTGGTTATGGCTCAAGCGTAAACGGGTGTATGGTGCAGACGCGGAGCATGATGGCAGGCTCAGCTGACAGAGGGGCAGAGGAGAGTGCATCGGACCAGAATGTATTTGAGGAGGACGACCTGTCAAGTGATATTTCGCAGGAAGACGCGATGTCGGCAGGGGCAGCATTAGATGGGGCGACGAAGGAGCCGGTAGCGGAAACGCGACGGAAAATAACTCCAGGGACAAGGTCTGATGCCGTACAGATCCGCCGCATGGAACTAGATTTTCAGCTCGAAAAGCTTAATATCGAATCTCGAGAACGCATCGAGTTGGGGAAACTTGGCATAGGAACGATAGGTGACAGACAGACTCCCTTAATGCTGGTGCCTGACGAGAAACGGCGAACGGGCCTCGACCCAGTATCGCAATGTGCCAAGGTCCTAAAGGGGCTCAAGTTACCGTGTGACGCGGATGTACCGCTGTGGTTTGACGAGGCAAAAAGATTATTCACAACGTACGATGTGCCAGAAAACAGCCACGTACATTTGATAATGCCAGCGCTGACCGAGCGTGTGCGGTGCTTGCTTCGTGGACTCAAAGACGATGAGTGCGGTGACTACGACTTAGTGAAGAAGGCCGTTTTAAAGGAGCTAAAACTCACCCCCGCTGAGTACCTACACCGGTTCGAACGCGCCGCAAAGCGCAAGGAGGAAACACGGGCGCAATTTGCCTCTCGCGTAAAAACTTACTTCCAGCACCACCTGCGCTCGAGGGATGCAGACAGCAAGGAAGACATGGTGGCTCTCGTCATGGCCGATAGGATGAAAGCGAGCCTAAGCACCGAGGGCTTAGAATACGTGCGCCTCCGCAAGGGAGAGAAATGGGTGAAACCGGACGAGATGTCACGGATGCTGCAGACATTCGAGCAGGCTAAGGGCGCCGTTGCGACAAACGGTCACACACTCTGAGAAAGAAAAGACTCCTACACAATCTGCGACCAGCGACAACAGACGACAGGTGCAGTGTTTCGTGTGCCGCGCAGTAGGCCGTCGCGCAAAGGACTGCCCACGAGCCGCTCACAATGCGCAGAAAACAGATAAGTGTGCCCGGACACAGAGAGTAGCGGTAGCCAGCGTAGAGACAGCCGAAACCCTAGCATCAGTCCACCCGCACTGGACTTTGGTAGCAGAAATAAATGCCCCAGGGTCGTCCGAAAAAGCACGGAAATCAAAGCTACAGCAGGTTCAGATCGAATGCGCCGGAGTGCCGACAACTGCAATCATAGACACCGGCAGCGAGATTACTGTAGTCAGAGAAAGCCTCGTGCCCAGCGTATCCCAGGAGCCTTCGGGCAAGATTAAGCTTGTTTCCGCCTTTGGCGAAACAATAGAGGCAAAACTAGTTGCCCTCGCGGTCAGTCTGAAGCGCTGCCCCACACCTGTAGCGCGACCGGAGACGGTACATATCGTCAGTGCACTTACAGGCAAGCTCGCGGAGGGTGTAGACTGCTTGCTATCGCGGGAGGACTGCAGGAGCTGCTAGCGCAGATCAACAGCCACGGCGGGGCGCTTGCCCAGAGCAAGAGCCACGTTGCGGCTGACACAGCTAGCGTGTCCTTCTCTGTGGCCGAGAAGTACTACGAGCCGACCCCAACGACGGGCGAGGTCCATGCGAACCAATCCCAGGCGGACGAACAGGAAAACGATGAGTCGAGCGAGGCATGGATGGGCAGCATAAAGCGGGCCGCGACGAGTACCCGATTGAAGACCAGTGCTCAATGCGTGACGACGAGGACGCGTCCTCAAAGCAACGAGAGAAGTTCCGTTCGGCCCAGCTGTCCGATGAAAGCCTTGGGAAATCTTGGGAGGACGCAAAATCGGGAAAAGGGGGCATGTTCATCTCGGACGGTCTTTTATACCACCGGGAATCCGTCGCAGGCGCAAAAGTCAAGCAGCTTGTGCTTCCCCTCAGCAGACGGGAAGAAATGCTTTCACTGGCCCACGAATCTCTCTGGGGTGAACATTTGGTCCCAAGAAAGACGAGGGCGAGAATTAAGTATAGTTTTTTTTGGCCCGGTTTAGAGGCAGATGTGGCACGACGATGCAAGACGTGTCACGCTTGTCAGATCGGGTCAGATAGGCGGCTTAAAGACAGGATGATTATCACGCCACTCACCAGACCCGACCACCATTTCCAAGGAGTAAACGTCGACATCATCGGGCCGATTGACATGCCCTCAGGCCGGGGCCATAGGTACGCTCTTTGTCTGGTTGATTTGTGCACGCGGTGGCCCGAAGTGGTTTGTCTGCGTTCACTAACCGCGAGAGCAACATGCGACGCCCTACTCGCAATCTTTAGCCGCACCGGTATCCCGGAAGTTATATGCTCAGACCAGGGAACTAACTTCACTGCACAGCTGACAAGGGAGATGTTAGCAAGATTGGGATGCGCGCCCCGTTTTTCGACTCCAGAACGTCCCGAGAGCAACGGGACAGTAGAAAGGTGGAACCGCGTCTTCAAAAACATGCTTTTTCATGTAATAGAGAAAGACCCGAAAAACTGGGACAGGTTCATCCCATTTGTGCTATGGGCGTACAGGGAGGTACCCCATGACACCACAGGGGTTGCCCCATTCCGACTCCTTTACGGCAGGAATCCTACGGGGCCGCTGGCCATTTTGCAGAGCACTTGGACGGGTGAGCAGCCACTCCCAAACACACTAAGGGAAGAGCCCGCAAAATATTTGAGACAGCTGCGCGAACAGCTAGATGGTGATGATGGATTTTTATGGCGCAAGGGCATCTATGGCCAAAGAGCGCCATGGCACAAGGTATTTTCAAATTCTCAAGGTGGGGTCGTAGACCCATTTCCCAAGCATTTCACCCTAAATAAGCCGAGCACCAGACCAGGGGAAAGCTTGTACCCATTGTATGACCGGTGGGTACCCGGCGGCACTGGGGATCGAACCCCGCACCTCGCGAACAGCTAGAGATAGCCGCGGCAGTAGCGGGGCTAACGGCAAGCGCACGACAGGGGAGCTACGCGCAGACGTACAACAGGCAGGCTAGGAACAAGGTTTTCAGCATCGGAGATCAAGTTCTCGTGTTTGATACCGACCGCGACAGCAAACTAGCTCCTAAACGCTCGGCCCATATGCCATAACCGCGCAGGAGAGGCAATACTCCTACAGGATCGATACCGGAGCGCGAGCCCCGCCACTTGTGCATGCAAATAGGCTTCGGCCTTTCTACGCACGGGTTAGCCACGTTGGTGTCGTATTCGACGAAGACACAGATTTCGGAGAAATTGAGTGCACACCTCGCCCTGCACCCACACAGTCGGGTCCCTTCTCCACCGAACAGGAGAAACTGGCACATTTGGACTCTCAGCAGCGCGCTGAAATGGCGAAACTGTTCGCCGGTCACGCTGACCTGTTCGATGAAACACCGGGAGAGGCCGAAGTGGGATTGCATAAAATCGAGTTACAAGACGGGTACCAGCCAAAACGCGCCTTCCCATATCGAGTGCCCGAGCGCCTTAGGGTTGAGGTTAGCCGCCAGGTTGACGAGTTGTTAGACCTGGGTTAGACCGCGTAGAGAGCGACTACGCTCATCCCGTGGTCTGTGTGGGGAAGAAGGAGGGCTCAGTGCGCATGTGCATCAATTACCGCGCGCTGAACGCAGCCACACGCACTGATGCATTCCCGATGATAACCCCAGAGGAGTTAATTATGAGGGTAGGCCGCGCGAAGTTCATTACACTAGTAGACCTGCGACAAGGTTATTGGCAGGTACCAGTGGCCCCCGAAGGCCAGCATTTGACCGCGTTCGTGACCCACGAAGGACAGTACGCTTGGCACGTCATGCCATTTGGGCTAAAAAATGCGGCTGCCATTTTCCAGCGAATGATGAATACGATGCTGTCCAGGCATCAGGCATACGTTGCGGCGTATCTCGATGACATTGCCATTTTCTCAACGTCGTGGCAGGAACATCTGAAGCATCTGACCATTGTGTTTGGCTTACTCCACGAAGCAACACTTAAGGTGAGCCCAGGGAAGTGCCAAATCGCACAGGCACAGATTAGGTACTTAGGTCACGTAGTGGGAGGTGGTACCCACGGGCCGGACCCCGAGAAGCTAGCCGCTATTCAGGACCTCGCGCCGCCCACCACAAAAAAAGCAGCTGCGAAGCTTGCTGGGGCTATGTGGCTACTACCGCGAGTATGTCCAGAACTACGCTGAGATCGCCGCTCCACTCACGTCCTTAACGAAGCGATGGGTACGAAACGCGATTCCTTGGACTCTGGAAGCGCAGCAGGCTTTTGATAAGCTAAAGGAATCGCTTTGCGAAGCGACAGCGCTAAACACCCCGATATCCGCAAGCCGTATTGGCTGTTAACGGATGCATCCGAAGTAGCGGCCGGAGCTTGCTTGGCACAGATGGGAGAGGCGCGGCGAGAGGAACCGATCGCCTGCGCCAGCCACAGGTTCACGCCAACTCAGACCCGCTGGTCAACAATCGAGCGCGAGGCATTCGCCATAATTTGGTCGCTTAAGAAATTTGACCACTGGGTGTTTGGTGCACAGATTAACGTGGTCTCCGATCACAATCCTCTCGCTTATCTGACGACGAGCACGCCTCATGGCGCGAAACTAGCAAGGTGGACACTGGCCTTACAGCGCTACAGTGTGGTTGTAACGCACAGGCGAGGCGCCTGCAACGGCAACGCCCCCCAACATCTCGCGTCCCCAACGTCAGCTGGGGAAAAGAGCAAAGCAATAATTGAGCCATGACCCCTCAGGCAGGCTTGAATGTTCCCGTTCACTCGCTGCACTTTGTGATGTGACCAGTGGTGTGTGACTGGAACCATGTGCAAAGTCGCTGGCACGCTGACGCTCGTACTGTGATGAACTTCATTTATGAAGAGTTTTTAACGAAGTGGGTTGTTCTTTGTCAGTGGCGCGACTTTTTTTTCTTTGTTTGTAGAACTGATTATTTCTGGCTGCATGAGGCTGCAATTTGAGTTTCACGTTGCCGCGGCCTTTATTTGGTTTTGCGTAAATGAGCGGACTCCAAGCTCATTTAGCATCTTAGGGGGGACGTGTAAGGCCGCGCTTCATCAACGCGCATATTTTTGTTTTATTCCTTTATCTTGTGGTCACTGCGGGCCTCCGGTCTACGCCCCCCCTCCCTACCCCCGCAAGCAGTGGCAAAGGCGCAGGAAGCACTGGCTGCTTGACAGCACCACTGTGATGGCCAAGGACACCTGGCGCCAAGAAAGCATGCGAGGCGCGAACAACGAGCACGTGGACTGCTATGTCTCAGGCAGCATTCCCATGGCGGCAGAATGCGAACCACCTCGCATTCCGCGATGGGCCTTTTTTTCTTGTTTTTTTCGGCGTTCTCGATGGCACCGAAGTGTCGCGGTTCTCCGCCGTCTGACATCCCTGCGGCGAACCAGTGGGTCAGTGGTCCCGCCAATTAGCTAAAGAAAAACGCTTCATCCTTTGAGAGCCGACGCGGGGGTGCGGCAGGGAAAGGGAAAGCATCAAGCACTAAGGCCGAGAACTCCCCTCGAGGAGAGGGTTTTGAGAATGTTTTCTGTATGTGTTTTTTTTATTTATAGCCAAGCCCCGGGCTCGAAGTTGGGCCCAACCTTCAGGGGCTGTGGCTACCTCCATTGGTTATCGGAGCTTAGGGCGGGCCTCGATATATGACCGCCCTAACTTCTTTGGTTTGAAAAAGCTTTAAAATTGCATGCAAAATCATTGGAAGGCAGTCCTGTCTAGTTCAGCTAGAGGCTCCGTGCAGTGGCACGTAATTCTGCAACCCTAGACTCTAACCTCGCGTCGATCAGTAAGGGCTTGTAGAGAGTGTTTCTCTGTGTGAGAATTGTCTTTGTCAGTTACAGCTTGACCGTCTGTGTTACTCAACTTGTAACGCAGTTTCCCTTGTACATACTGTAAATATATTCTCTCTTTGACCTTCATCTGCACATCTCCCTTCATCACCGCCGAACAACAACGTTTGGAAGGGTCTGCACCCTTCCGAAGAACCCAACGGACCATAAAAAAATTACTCACATCAAAGCAATAAACGCTGTCTTGGCCCAGCCACCACTGTGCATGGTGCGGATTCTTCACAATGCATTAGAATCTCCGCGAAAGACGAATGTCAGACAATGTGTGCGTGGACACCTCACCACCTATCATTTCCACACTACCTCTCCCTTTCCTTCCATTCCCCATTTCGTCCTGTGGAGTCGTAGGCCAGGATCGTGTTTCCGCCTGCCAACCTCTCCGCCTTTCTTCGCATTGAATATTACTTCCTCTCTCAAGGGAAGGAAGGGGGGGGGGGGGGGGCACCGCCTACTTGAGCATGAAAACATTTCGTTGAAATCATGAAAAGCCTTATATTTGGGAGATCAGGAATCTACAGCCACTACACAGTGGCGACAGGCTCTCCCATAAATCTTTGCCCGATGCTAGTAATGCGCCTTGCAAGTCATGCTCACAAAACGTTGCTGTAAGATACTATACTATGTGGTCGTGAACATTAACCACGGTCCAGAAGAAGAATCCGCATATCTATAGTCGGGTGCAACTTAAGAAGGCAGCGGCATTTGCCCCTCAAAGGCGGATGCACACGAGCCTCCGCCAATAGGTGCGCACTTCAGGTGACGTCATGAGCCGGACGGCCGGTGACCCCGCCGATGGAGAACATGCCTAACATGGCCGCCCTCGCTTCGAACTGAGCCGAGTCGCGTCAGCTGTGTGCGTCTCCCTTCGTCAGAGTGAATTCGAATTGTTTGTGGGCGTCTGTCATGTCGGAAATATTATTGCAAGCTTACGATGCACAACTTGTGCCGCGTGCGTTTGTTCTGAGCCGTGAGGCGACGAAAAAAGGTTACAGCGAACATCAGTGACTGCGCTGCGCTTCGTCTGGAAACAGGATCCCGCAGCGGCACACCGCTGCAAACAAACATCGTGCGTGTTTGTTCTATGGTGTTTTGTTTTGCTCCTAAGTGAACTTACGACGAGGAGAATTTGCCAAAGTCTGGTACCTACTGCGAGCGGCGGGTGTGTTAGTGTACTGTGCCCCTGCGTTTTACGTCGGACGTGGCGAAGTGATGGAGCAAAACCATTCTCAGGAAAAATGAGAAAAGCGTGCGTGGATGAAACCAACCTACGAGGTCCTCAACCGAAAAGATTTGCGGAAGCAACCTCCAACGCAAATATTTGTTGCTGCCAGCTCAGCGCGCAAACGATCGATCGTTGGCAGCAGTATGATAAGATATCCGAGCGTCTAGCAGGGCGTCGTTCGAGTGTTCTGTAGCATCGTCGATTGATCACTTTCCACCAGTGCTAACAATCAGTGACTAACACGCGCTGCTTGAGCGAATGTCATTGGATTATTAACGGCCAGGCGTGTGGGAGCAGTGTTTGTTTCCTTAATGTCAGCCTTAGTAATATAAAATTATGACCGATACACTGGTGCCTTTACAAGGGAGCTTGGCATGAATTCGCGTCTCTGTATGGCTTAGAATTATTCACTCACTGCACGCGCCAGCTGTAGAATGCCTGCTGTGACACAATCGCACATCAGTTGTGCTGCCAGCGCTCGGCTTGCTTTCCCACAACACAGCTTTGCGCTGCTTTTCGATTGTTATGATATGTTGCTACTAAAACAATTCCAAGACAGTGAAGGCAACAGAGCCATTATGTACATCAAATAAAAGTACGACAAAGTAGGCACAGCTGCTTGTGAACTGACTCCTAATACCTCTACTCGCGTCTGCATTAAATGTGTGTGCATGTTTTCTTGCGTGTTTGTTTATATTTGTTATTTTCCCCTTTTTTGCATTTTAGATCTTAGTTTTCGCGCTCGCGTTTGTGTGCATGTGTGTGAATATGTGAGTGCTTCTGTGCTTGTATGTTTATTATTCCTATTTGGGTCCTTTTATTTTTGTGTTTGTTCTTGTAAGCATGCTGCATCCTCCTCTTCCTTTACAATTTCATTAACTCGTCTCATTCAAAGCACCAAGTCCTGTGAATAGCAGGGCTGGCCTCTTCAATGTCATGAAATCCTTACATTCTTGTCTACCTTGCCTCCTCAGTCTGCCATCTTGCTGTGTTTTCTCCTACTATTCTGACCTTGCTTCTTGTGCTGTTGTCGCAACGTGATTAACCAACTTGCACTAAAGAAACTTCCATCAGCTGTGACGACAGAAACATTGACCGATACAAAATCTTAAAAGCATCACGTGGCTTGCGCAATAACTTCGTCTCTTACCCCTGTTAATGTGTTTATGCATCAGTGCATACGGCAGCTCGCCAGGAGTGCACATGAAAGGGTCGACCGTCGGTATCTCGTTGCGGCGAAAGAAATCGTGCACACATGACCTCAGCGCGCACAACGTGAAGCTGTCAAACTTCGCGCTGCGTCTTCTCTTCTCCGCATTGCGTGGGCGCTTTCGGGACGGCCTCGTCAGTTTGCCATCCGAAAAATGCGGAGCTTTAACTTCCTTCCTCACCCTGAACACAGTCCTTTCGCTGACACCGAGCATGTCAGCGACAAACTTGCTCGTCTCCTCTACGCTGCGTTCAGGCTCCCTGTTACGCCAAAATGTGTAGCAGTGCAAGATCATATTGCGTGAATCGCTGTTCAGGATGATGCCGCTCTTGCTCTTGCCGAGGCTCCTTGGTGGTGTGATCATCGATGCGACACAAGGCTCGTTCGGCAACAAAGGCTCGCGTTCCGATGTCATCTCGCTGGGCTCCATGGCGGAAAAGAGGTACGGAATGCCGTGCGCGAACGTGCGTGAACTCACGAGATTGTAGGTTCGCAACCGCAAAAAAAAAACAAGTAGCAATTGAAAAATAAGCCTCACACATTAAAAAATAAGCTTGTGAAAACACACAAAAAGTACATATGAATCCTATGCTATTGAGCCAGACTGTTTTGTAATTACACGCCCGGTGCCGTCGATCTCGCTCCGTAGCAGACCACGCACAGCGTTGTAGAAGGCACGGAGTTATTTTTCTCTCGCGATCCGGCATGTGCTGAAGCATTTGCATCATGATAGTTTTACTAAACCACTCATGAAGATACACAAATCTTATTTATACAGAGAAATACGCGGTTTAGAAGCAGTCACAATTTTTTGAGCGTGACTATTTCTGTAGTCGCGGAGGCAATTGGCTGCGGCGCTTCGGTCATCTGGGCGGGGCCTCTCCAGTCTTCTAAAGTTGTACCCGACTATAGAGAATGACGTATCATCCGCGGATCCCAGCTGGAACAGGTAAGAAAACCAATTACCGTCGGGGGAGCTGGGAACACGGCTGACAGATCTTCCAGGCAGAGATTCCTTCCAGTTGGGAGCTCGCCAAGGCATCGGCTGCCCTCGGCCTGGAGAGCGCGGTGGTGATGGCAGTCTTTAGCGCAGAGTTCCGAGAGAGCCTGCTCGGGGTACCGAACCGAGACGACGAAGGGCTTGGAGAAATCGACGATCCGCTGCCGCCAAAAGGAAGTCGTAGCACGGGCCCAGGCGCGCGCGTTCCTTTCGCCTCAGGCGCCCACTGCTGATTCGATGGCGGCGGTTTAACACCGACGCCAGGGAGGAAGGCCATATTCGTGGTGCCAAGAAGTTGAGCCTCGGACCAGCCAACAGACATCGGAGGATCAAAGATGGGGAGCCACGTTTCCTACAGATATAGTGCCTCGTCATTGTGCCTCTGCGAATCTTTATTGCCTGGAAGTGCAAACGGCAATTTAACGAAAACCTCGCGCCATTCCTCTGTCTTCTGCCTCGTATCTTTTGTGGCTCGTGCGGGGGCAACTATGCGCGCAGGGATAGGCAGGAGGCGTAGTTTGACCTGTAGATACATTACTGGCGGAAATTAATAATTCTTCAGACTTTAACATCTCAACTCCTGGAAGCAGGTAAAAAAATATTAGTCTCCCTCGTTGTCGAGGATAGACGTAGGTGATGGTGATGATAAACTTTTACTGCTAGGAACATGCCCGGAAAATCTGTACAAGCGCATGTTTCAACTAAAAGTGGCTTATGAACGCAACTTTTTAATATATCGCACGATTCTACTATATCAATTATTATGTCCCAATATCTCTCGTCGGAATGCTTGCATTTTTTATTTTTGCTGTTAACTTCTTTGCTATCGTCAAAAACGTATTTCATTGATTTTATGTGGTAGTCTTTATCTGCTCCGTTCGAGCGATCGACAAATTTTAAGTGAAAGAGAATGATGCGCATCGGAAGAATGAACCATCATGTTCAATATTTCCATAACAGTAGTTTGCAATATTCCACAGTTGCCTCATAATTAAAGAATATGCCGCCACCGGCTGGAAGACGTTGGACTAACGAGCGTTAGCTCTTTGGTTGCGCAGTCTATCATCCATGCGATTAGGCTACTTTTTCATACCTCATGGCGACCGGGCACTTACCGCCTTGAGGTCACTTATTTTTGACCAATTTGGGCCGAAAAAGTTTTTCGACTCTTTGAAAGGCCATTTTTCCTTACCTTAAGCGGTAGGTGCCCGATCGCTATGAGGTATGAAATTGTGAGCTGCCGAGTGCTGACGTCAGGGCCACCATGTTAAGCCTGACGATAAATAAATATTAACCTAATTAGGCGATACTGGCGTCTAACATTTACTCATCGAGCCCGTTACGAATATGCCATTAGTGGGGTCACGACGTCATCGGATAATAATTTATAAGCAATGAATTTAAGCCTAGCTATAACTAAATATTAACTTCATTAGACCACGGTGGTGTCTAAAGTGTTCTACTCATCTAGACTATCCCAAATATTATGGGGTCACTCTGCGTCCAGCCGGCCGGGAAGGCGAGCTTCCGTGCCAGCTACACGCAGGCGTTATTCAAGTACGCAACACGTTTCCCCAACCCGTGGCGCAGAGTCGCAACCACGGCAGGTCCGGACGAAATAGGCAACGGCAGGGCACGCTAGGAAAAAGTTTATTATCCTAACGCGAGGTAAAGCACACTGCGGAAGAATGTTCTATCCGTAAAATAGATGTTCAGCAGCTCACCCGGTCATTGACATCGTCTGGCGTTGGTGTTCGGGGGCCGGCGGGCAGCGAAGGGGGTCCCTTGGGGCACTTAGGTCAGGTTCGGCAGCGATAGTCCCCTTCCCGCCGCGCGTTCCCCCCTTTTATCCCCCTCAGTCATTGCCTCTCTAGCAGCAAATCGTTGCCGTCAATCTTAGGCATGCTACCCTCTCCGCAGAAGGCAGCGCGCTGCCGTGACGTCACGTCAGTGCTGGGGCGGAAATGAGCAGTCGTAGGGGTGCCTTCTCTCCACATTGCTGGTGGCCAGCGCGCACGTGTAAGTCACGATAGCCGCTGGCGCGGGGGACGAGGAGCGGATACCAGTGTATCCCACATCCTCCCCTCCTTAAGAAGGCTCCAGAACACAGAAACAGGGCAACATTACTTGATCTTCTCCGCCATCCAGGTGTCGAGGTTGGAAGTTCTTCGGCTCCCGCAGGTGCATCAGTTGACGGCCGCGCCACGTCCCCGCCGATCAGCTGCTTCGCTCCGAGGGCTTGGCCTCCCGCACGATGACGCTTGGCAACTTGCTCCCCGTCTCGGTCTTCCGAGTGCGCGGGGCTGCGCCGTTCCGGTGAATTTGGTCGACCGCCTCCTTGGCACCGGCTGCGATTACTTGAAGATCAGGTCCTTGGCTGCGCCCCTGAGGTACTGGGTTAGGTGGATTCAGGGGCCAGGGCTGCGGCGCTTTATGGTTGAGGCCGCGGTTGGGCTGCCGTGGCATACCTGGTCAGCAGGCGAGGACCCAGGGTTGCGCTGGTAATGGGGCCCCGCAGGCGATGGCGCACAGTCGGTGGATGGGCAGCTCGGATGCGATGTGGCAGGTAGCCGGGGTGGCCAGGGTGGCGACTGCAGGTCGTGGGCGGGGCGTAGTGTCGAGCCTTGGGCTCGGCGCGTTGCCGAAGCTGGATGGTGGCTGGTAGTTGGTAGTGGAACGGTGTCGTTCTGATGTGCGCTGAAAAGGTCAGCACAGATGTAGCCAACTCTCGCAGCGGGTGCTACGTGGCTGTTCGACCCTCACGAGAGTCATGCGGGTTGACGCAAGTCAGTCTTGCGTGACACTGATCGGCATGAGCGGCCCGTACGTTCATACATCTAACGAGACTGCCTGCCGGCTCGCGCCCTCGCTCTAGGTTGCGCAGGCAGATTCTGTTTCTGCCTAGGGCGCAAGTTATAGCGAGACGCGGGGTTCGCCGGCTGATCGCAGCGCTCGTTATCCGACTGCGGCGCGGGTCGGGTGGTGTGCTCTACCCACTCATCTCGCTGCACGTAGCGTTTCAGGTCGCATACGTGCACCGATCCGCCTGTCGGTTTCGACCGCAAGTCCTCGAGCCTGTAAACGAGCGAGAAAAGTTTCTGTCGCACGCGGAACGGCCCGATCCATTTCAGCGCCAACGAGGCCGCAAACTGTTTGCTAGCGTCGCTGAAAATGTGCTGGCGTCGAAGCACCAGATCGCCCACTTCGTAGCGAACATCCCGGTGCGATCGGTCGTACTGTGCTTTTTGCTGCGCCCTAGCAGTGCCCAGGTTGCGGCGAGCCTTGCGTAAGGCCTCCGTCATCTTAGCGCGCAGCTGCGTGGCGTACTCAGCTCGTGCTGACGAAGCGACTGGCGTCTTCCTGCTCTCCGATAGAATCCGGTCCATCGGATTTAGCAGCTCTCTACCCAGATTGAGAGAAGACGGTGCATACCCAGTCGAGCGGTTAACGGTCGAACGCAAAGCAAACACGATCTAAGGCAGATAGGAGACCCAATCTTTTTTCCTCTCAGAGTACGCGACAAGCAAGAGCTTAACGTTGCGATTGGCTCGTTCCGTGGGGTTCGACTGAGCATGATAGGTGGTCGTTTTCTTGTGCTTAATGCCGAGTGCAGCGCACGAATCAACGAACACCTTCGCAGTGAAGCAGGATGCGTTGTCCGTTATCAGCTGCTCTGGAAAACCGAACCTGGTGAATACGTCCATCAGATTCTGCATGATCACTCTTGCCGCCAACTTTCGAAGGGGGAAAAGTTCAACCCACTTGCTGAAGTGATCAGTAACCACCAGCAAGAACTTGTTCCTACTCGGTGTCATAGGATACGGTCCCATGATGTCACACGCCGTGATTTGCCAGGGAGTCTGACTGTTAATCGGGTGCATGAGGCCGGGTGGTCGTCCGCCTCGGGGCTTCACGCTTTGGCACACATGGCACGAGCGGGCGTAGCGTATTACGTCCCTTTTCATGCCAAGCCAGGTAGCAAAGCGACACAACTTAGCGAAAGTCTTGGGGCCGCTTGCATGCCCGGCTATGCACGAGTCGTGAAAGTAGCGTAACAGTGCTGCTCTCAATGCTCGCGGTATCACCACCTTGAACGCCTCGTTTGTGTCGTTCTCGGAGGGGATATACCTTAGCAGGACGCCGTCGGAATCCAGCAGATACGAATCGATCGCGCTCACAGCACTACCAGCTGTTTTCGAGCGCTCCGCACCGACAGCAAAACCAGCTGTCTCCGTGTGCGCGGCGGCCCTGCCGCCCGGCTCCCGGAGCCCGTCAAACAACTTTCGACAAAACGCATACTTCTGCTGAGCTTCGAGCAGCTCCTTTCTGTTGAACACGATCCCGACGGGACTCGCGTAGTCCACGTGGTTCACGCTCTCGCCCTGGATCAACGGTTGGTCCGCGTTCCTTACATGGGCTACGGCTCGGGTCTGTCCCTCACTCTCTCCGGCTGGTCTGGGTGGTCAGGCGCGTGACCTTCCTCGCACTGGACAGGCGCTCGCGAGAGTGCGTCAGCCACAGCGTTGTCTTCCCTTTGCGGTAGCGCACGGTGAAGTCGTAACGCTGCAGCAACAGGGACCAACGCGCTAGGCGGCCGCTCGGCTCGCTGAGTCGTCTCAGCCAGGTGAGCGCCATGTGATCCATCTCGATCACAAATGCCACCCCATCGACGTAGTAGTCGAACTTACGCAGAGCAAAAACTATCGCGAGACATTCCTTCTCTGTCACCGAATAGTTTCTCTCTGCCGGCGTCAACGAACGGCTCACGAAAGCTACCGAGCGGAGAACGCCTTCATGCTCCTGAAGCAACACTGCTCCTAAGTCCAGGTCGCTTGCGTCGGTTTGAATCACAAACTCTCTGTTTAGGTCGGCTAGCTGCAACTCAGCCGTGTCAGCGAGCACCTTGGTGAGGTTGCGCAGTGCATCCTCTTGCTCGTGACCCCAACTCCAGCGCTCGTCTTTCTTCAAAAGCTTTGACAAAGACGCCTGCAGCGCTGCGCAATCTGGGATGAACTAGCGATAAAAGTTCGCCATTCCCAGGAAGCGTCTGAGACCGGCTATATCTGTGGGCGACGGAAACTTAAGCAAAGCCTCAAGCTTATCATCGCACGGCAGAATGCGGCCTCTGTCAATCGTGAACCCCAACAGTGTTATTCGGGTCGCGGCGATCTGTGCCTTCTTCGGGTTCAAAGTGATTCCCGAAGGGCCTCAGCCTCTCTAGGACATCCCTCAAGTGGCGCAGGTGTTCCTAGAACGTTTTCGAGTACACCACGATGTCGTCTAGGTACGCGAGCGCATGTTACCACTTCGCATCTCCCAGAACACGGTCCATTAGGCGCTGATATGTAGCGGGTGCTCCTACCAACTCAAAAGACATTCTCTTGAATTGGAAAAGGCCTGTCTGGCAAGTGAAAGCAGTTTTCTCTTTGTCCCGCTCATTCATTTCAACCTGAAAGTATCCGCGGCTAGCATCGAGCGTTGTGAAGTACTTCGCCCCACCTAGGTTGGACACGAGGGAAGAAATGGTTGGTAGAGGGTACGCGTCTTTTCTCGTAACCTCATTCAGTTTGCGGTAGTCCACGCAAAGTCGATATGTATCGTCTTTCTTCGGAACCAAGACTACCGAGAAGCCCCAAGGGCTGTTAGGCCTCTCACCAACGCCAGTGTCGATAAGTTCGTCTAAGGCGCTGTCCAGTGCTTTTCTCTTAGCCAAGCTAATGGTCTAGGATTGCACTTCCAAGGCAGTGCGTCACCCGTGTCTATTCGATGCCTAACTAGGGTAGTTAGGCCCGGGCGGTCAATGAATGTCGCGTTGTACTCGTAGAGGAGCGATGACAACCGTGCCTTCTCCCTCTCCGTCACGCTGTTCACTTCCGACAACAAGGGGTGCGCTGACCTTCCCTGCGCGGCAGAGCATCTTTCTACCGCGGCAACCTACTCTCTGCCCCCTCTCTCAGCGGCGATGGTCCGCTCGCCTCCTGGTCCTCGGGCTGGAGGGGTGTATTATCACGGTCTCCCCCCGCTCGCCCCGCGTTTGGAGTCTGAATGGTCTGCGACGCCGCGGGCGCTTTCGCGAAAGGCTTCAAAGCGCCTGACATGCGCTCCCGGTAGCCTCCGCTGCTGATGTCTATCACAATACCTGTCTTGGCTAGGAATTCTCGTCCAAGAATTACAGGAACGGATAAACAGGGAAGATGAACGAGGCGTTGTCGCCGCACGCGCCTTTCCCAGCGAACCACTATCCTAGCTGCACCGCTTGAATGCGCTGTGCCGCTCGCGATGCGAAAAGTGGTATCGCACTCTCTCAGCCGGATTTTGTACTCGCGTATATGGTTTACCACCTCGTCACCGAACAAGGAAGCGCTTGCTCCTGTATCTAGTAACGCGGTGAACTTCTTTCGAGCTATTGTTAGCTCAATGAACGGCGCTGACAGGTCAACAGAACTTCCTATGCGACATGCCAAAGGCGCTAGCAAACCGGGGCTTTTCTGTGTACGCCGCGCGGGATCGAAGGTCGATCACCGGCGGCTTTGGCCGTTTCCCGACCGTGTTTGGTCATGGGCGGGAGGGCGGCCACACTCGCGGGCGAGGTGCCCCGGCTGGTCGCACCGGTAGCAACGGTTGTCCTGGCCCCGACGGGCTAGGCGCTGGTCGCCGCGTTCCGGTCGGTCATCTCGAACTCGCGGCGCGGATGGTGGGGGCCGCTCGTGCGGCCGCATGTCGGCCTCTCGATCTCGCCTCGGTTCGTTCCGCTCTGCGGCAGCGTGTGCTGTTCGCGACGCGTAGCTAAATGGGTCCAAAGCACGGTCGGACAACTCCCAACCCTTTGGGACCTTGACGCTTCAGCTTGACGCTTCAACCGGCTGACGCTTCAGCTCTGGATGGACTGCGCGCTGAGATGCCATTTCACGCGTAGCGCGGCTCAAGTGACAGCGATGCGGGTGGGGGCGGCCGATACGCTCGCGCAGAGAGGATGTCTCCCTGAATGCGCTTCGCCTCTGTAGCCAGCTCATCCAAATATCTGAACCTGACTCCTCTCAGGCAGGCCGTGAAAGTCGGGTGCGCTTGTCTCGTGACACGCTCAACTTTCTCCGTGTTCGTGGCGCAAGGGTCAGCGAGGCGATAAAGTTCGTCCATCGCTCGGACGTTCTCTAACAGAGACTCGTCGGGGTGCTGGGTTCGGAGCTCTAGCTCTCTTCTCAAACGCCACTCATAGTTTGCGGGAAGGAATTCGTCGCGGAAGCTTGCGCAAAACTCCTCCATTGTCCTCGCTCGGTTGCCGGCTAGTCGGTACCAGCGAGCCGCTTGCTCCGTCAAAGCAACAGGCACAACATGCGCGAGCATTTAGGCGTCTGCGATCCCTGTCACTTGCTGATAATGCAGCAGACGGTCGAGGTACTCATTTGCTCCTGTAGTGTCGTGGTACCCCGTGTAGGTAGGCAAGTCTATCCTAACGCGTGGTGACTGGGCCGGGGCTTGCAAATTGTTTTTCAAAATACCCGCTAGACTCTGCATAACCTGCATTGCGTTCTGCAAGAGCACCTCGGATGATTGCGGGCTAACGCCCACTGAGTTGGGCGCAGCCGCTGATGGCTTCGAATGATGAGGCCTAGGTGTTTCATTGTTCGCGCCGCCGAGCGGTGAGATGCCCGATGTGGTGCCCCCCATGCCAGGCCTAAGTCCTGCCAACGCGTAAGGGGATTTCCCTCGGCTATTCCGCGTGGAACGCCCAAGATTCACAAATTCAAACCCTTCCAAAGGAGCGTCAAGTAGGGATCCCTGGTTCTGTGCCGCTGGCTCTGAAGCATGAACAAAGACTGCAAGTCACTCCTGTCGGCTATCATCCTTTGTTAGGGCGACGGTCGTCGTTCGCTCGAACAAACGGCACTGCTCGATTGCCTAGTTCGCCCCACGTTCGGGCGACAAGGTATGGGGTTACTCTGCGTCCAGCCGGCCGGGAAGGCGAGCTTCCGTGCAAGCTACACGCAGGCGTTATTCAAGTACGCAACACGTTTCCTCAACCCGTGGCGCAGAGTCGGAGCCACGGCAGGTCCGGACGAAATAGGCAACGGCAGGGCGTGCTTGGAAATAGTTTATTATCCTAACGCGAGGTAAAGCACACTGCCGAAGGATGCTCTATCCGTAAAATAGATGTTCAGCAGCTCACCAGGTCATTGACATCGTCTGGCGTTAGTGTTCGGGGGCCGGCGGGCAGCGAAGAGGGTCTCTTGGGGCACTTAGGTCAGGTCCGGCAGCGAGAGTCTCGTTCCCGCCGCGCGTTCCCCCCTTTTATACCCTCGGTCATTGCCTCCCTAGCAGCAGATCGTTGCCCTCAAGCTTAGGCATGCTACCCTCTCCGCAGAAGGCAGCGCGTTGCCGTGACGTAACGTCAGTGCTGGGGCGGAAATGAGCAGAGTCGCAGGGAGGCCTTCTCTCCACATTCCTGGTGGCCAGCGCGCACGTGTAAGTCACGGTCGCTGCTGGCGTGGGGGACGAGGAGGTGATACCAGTGTATCCCACAATATCTAATTCGTTTTATGACCTAATTAATTAGTGAGTTATAAGCGATTAACCAGTCACGGGTCTAGTTAATTACGACGTCACAAAATCAGTGATCTCACCTATCAATCACCACTTCGATATACTAATGACGTCACCAATCAATCAACAATTGCGTTGCTCTACCGATTTTCTATGGGGGCCGCCATCTTGAATTTCTCTAACTTCGAAAATTTCACACCAAAGGGGGTGGTAGCGCCGAAGAAATCGAGAAACGTTATGAATAAGAGCTAACGATCTTAAAACTGATGTCCAAGACTCCTGGACTTGGGGTGACTGTAGGGCAGATACTCGTGTGTAAGCGTGAGATAGATCCACCGCACGAAACGCGTTGCTGGGGCTAGGGCTCCACATCGCCGGTAGACGTACTCGAGTATTGGCTAGTTAGTTTCGCTTCTGGACGGGCCGCAGCCTTCATCTGCTTGAACCCATCAATCCGACCAGCATGCATGACCTCCCTGACTGCTTTCAAGGATTTAGGAGCCCCGCCATCAGTCGCTTCTGTTCCAACTGAAGGGTATGTTGTTGGCTTTGGCCGCGATGGCTCTGCGGTTAGTGATTTCGATCGTGCGCTGAGCTCGAGACGCACGAACGAAATCCCTGCCGAAGTGGCCGCTTTTCGATGCAGGCGAAATATAAAAGGACCCCATGTGCGCTGCGCTCTCAGTGCAGGTTAAAGAACCACGGCTGGCCGAAAGTAAGCCGGAGCCTTCATCTACGGCGCCTCTCTGTCTTCCTTTTTTCATTCCCTTCTTCATCGCTTTTCTCATGGCGTGGTTGGGGCGTCCACCTTTCCTCACGGCCAATTTTCATCTCGAAGGGCACAACTAATGGCAGAGATTATGAGGAAACTGGAGGGGACGCTGAGCTCCGCTTTGTGGTATGACGACACAGCGTTAATGTGTTAATACCCATATATGCGAAATTGGTTATTTTCTGCTTCGCATTCACGGATTTCTGGAAGTTATAGTACCACTCCTGGTGCCGTTGCGCAACGGTTAAGAGACGTGCCACTGTCCTGCTATGGCAGGTGCTGCCACCATTGGGGCTTGGGAGAACCAGGTTGGTCTTCCCGAGCAACCTCTCGCATCAACACTACAAGTCGCTCGCATGATTACGCGCATCTCCCACAGACGATCGGGCATGCGGGAAAAGACACTCTAAAGCTAGTCAGGAGCCTAGTGATCAGCCGGGTAGCATACAGCCTCCCGTACTACAACCCAATCAGGTGTGAGGTCCAGCAAATCGACGCGATAATCCGAAGAGCATACAAGAACGCACTCCACCTACCCCAATGCACATCTTCAGAGAAGCTCCTAGCACTAGGACTTCATAACCCTTTTGAAGAGCTCAGAGAAGCGCAAAACATCACCCAACTGCAAAGACTACAACAGACTCCGACTGGCAGGGACCTACTGCACAATCTAGGATGCAGCGAACCAATTAAAGAAATACAAAGAACCGCGAATATCCCGAATGAAATACGACACGACATCAGGGTGGCCTAGATTCCTAAAAACATGTACCGCCATCTACATGAAGAATGCAGAAAGGCGAGAGCCGACTACATATAAAAATCACTAGCCCCTTAGGACACAACGGTGTAAGTGGACGCAGCCACATACACTAGGAAAACAGGGCAAGCCAACCCCAATGTGGTAGCGGTGGTGATAAACTCGAACACACGAGAAATTTTTAGCGCATCGCTACGAGACAGCACGGTAACCGAGGCTGAAGAAGCGGTCGTCGCTCTAGCGGCAGCGGAGGGCTACCGGACTAAGCGGTCCCTAACCATTCTCACCGACTCTCAAGAAGCATGCCGAAACTACACGTTAGGCAGAATAGCACACAGAGCGCTCCGCATACTCCGCTCTGGAGGTCACCACTATGGGAGTTATTCTTGTAATAACGCTCAGTGGGCTGGAAGCAGTAGTCGCTCTCTAGCGCCAGCGTGCCAGCCCTAGCAGTCAGAGCTGTGACCCCCAACCCGCGGTGCGGTAAGTCGCAACCACGGTGGGTTCGGGCCAGAGGGGACAAACACGAGTATGCTACTCGGATGAGCGTTTTTTGCTCCCGAGCAATACAGTTAGCACCAAGCAACAAAGCAACCGCCGCAACGAGGGAGTGTTCCGCTCGCGTACGGGGGTGAAAGGCGCAAAAAGGGTGGAACGCACACAAAATGGTGGGGGAGGAAGGTTCCGCTCACCTCGCGTGGCTCCTCGCTCACGGCCCGCGGCGGTCAGTTCACACACGGTGGCCGGGCGATAACGGCAGCGGTCTCCGTGGCAGATCTGCGTCCGCGCGTGTGCGCGGCTCCCGCCAGAAGACCAGCGGGCCCAGGAGAACCACGCGACCGCGCCTTCTCCCGGGATGTGGAGAGGAGGTCTCTCCGTGCTAAGAGGGGAAAGAGGGAGTCTCCGCGGCGGCGTCGCTGCGGGGGTGCGAAAGGATATGGGGGCGGCATGAGTGCCCTCCCTCGCAAACCTCCCGAACGGCGCGCACATAACATTGCGTGATAATTACGCGCGGCCGTTACTATGAGACAGGGGATTCGCGTGTATCCACACACCACACAAGAAGCACACAAGAAAACCCAGTTAAACACACGATATTGTGGACGCCAGGACACGAGGACGTGGAAAGCAACCGAGAGGTCAACAAGGTAGCTCGAGGATACACTTCATACCGAGCCCCCTACGATATCAGTCTCGGCGAGCCAGTCCCTAGAGAGTACTCGGCTATACTCAACCACTACAGGGGCATCATTAAGCGGTATCCCCCACCGCACAAATCTCTCACCAGAGAAGACTCCGTAGCTTGGAGGGTTCTACAAACAGGCGCATACCCGAACTTGAACACACTCAGTAAGATACAACTCACACAATACACAAATACCCATGGTGCAAAGAAACACCCACGCTATACCACATAACGTGGGCGTGCCAGGAGATAGATGCGGTACGAATAATGCCAAGCCCGAGAGTGGAGCAGTGGGAAGGAATGCTCTCCGGCGACCGTCAGGACGTCCAACTTGGGCTGATCCGACGGGCTCAGCTGCCAGCAGCATCCAGCGGAGCCCTGGACTAGGGGCAGACGGCCACTGCTAAGAAGATGGAAGACACCATCTGATTCCGCGAATCTAACCAATCTTAGAGCTCAATAAAGGTTTTTCCTCCACTTCCTCCTCGCGACTAACCATTAATTGAACTGCCACCTGCCACGGGGAGCTTTTTTCTCACAATCCACTAGGCAGGTTGTGAGGATGTCGCAAGGTCACAAGGCCGTAGTGTTTTGTTGTGTCTAGCGACCACCTAGAGGTCACTGGTTCAAATCCTGGTGTCGGCGTTCTTTTACTTCTTCTTTATTTCTACTTTGTTTTATCAAGCGAAACTTATGCGGCTTCTTGTGGGTCTGAACTTTTTAAAAGTCTTACCCCCGTATTCACCAACGGATCTTATACTTATGGCAAAAGAGCTACTTTCGTAAGAATAAGATAAGAAAAAGAATAAGGAAAAGTATAGGTGCGCTTCAGAATTCCTACTTAACGCACCAAAAGAAAGACTTAAGAAAGTTCTACTTATCGTGGCAGGAAACAAGCCTGGGAACGAGACTGCAAGATGTTTTCAGAATAAACTGCTAGTTTATTCCCAAATAAGTAGCTATACGTGGCTGAAAACAATTGAATATGTGTTGATTCGTGCGTTAACATAGTTTCACTCAAAATTTGAATGCAAAAATGCTACTTTCAGCGAATCGTCATCTTTTTAGTCTGGCAACACTTCTCCCTTTCCGTGCGTTGTTCTGTGCTGTTCGTTTGGTGTTTCCTTCTGCTGATTTTTTCATCGTGCCAGCGTTTTGTTTGCAACCTCTCCTTTCTCTTTGTTTTTGTCATTTTAGCCCGCATATTTATTGTTTTTGTTATGGCTGGTGAACGAACAAATATTAATTTCACCGGGGACGAAAGACGTATTCTGACGGACCTCGTTGACATGCACAAAGATATCTTTGAAAGCAAGCGGATGGACGCGGTGTCTGTGCTCCAAAAGAAGAAAAAATGGGAGCAAATCACGTTTTACTTCAATAGTCAGCACGGCGTGCGACCTTGCAACGCCCAGCACCTGCGTAAATGCTGGGAAAACCTGAAAGAACAGTGGCGGAAGTGCAAGGCCGCCGACACGAAGGAGGTGTTCCGAACAGGTGATCTGCCTTCTCATCACATCCATGTTGCGCTGTAATAAACTATCATCTTCTCTCCGCGGTGGCTCAGTGGTTACGGCGCTTGACTATTGAGCCGGAGTACCCGGGTTCGAACTTGGCCGCCTTTTTATAGAGAAACACAAAAGGCGCCCGTGTGCTGTGCGATGTCAGCGCACGTAAAAGGTCCCCAGGTGGTGGAAATTACTCCGTAGCCCTCCACTTCGGCGCCTATTTCCTTTTTCCTTCACTCCCACCATCCTCTCTTCCATCGTGGTGCAATTAGAGTGTCCACCGAGTTGTGAAACTCAACATTACCTTTACTCAAAAATCACTTTTCTTTCTAGCGTACCACTATGTTCCAAACATTGCATTAACGGCTGTACATTATTCGAGTCTGAAGCTACTGTGGAGTGCTCTTATGTCAAGACATGTATCTAGCTATAGTCATGACATATGCTCTTACATTCCTTCAGGTGGAGGCTCAGCGGTGCCCTCCTCGATGACGGACGAACTTGAAAGGGTTGGCGCTGTCGCCTCGCATATGTCGGTGCGAATCGCCAACCCTTTCGACAGCGACCGCGCGCGACACGACGCAGCCAACGCATCTGATTCTGCGACACTAGCTGTGGCTCGGCTGTTGGCGCCGATGCAAGCGGAGCCGGTCGTTGCCGCAAGCGCTGCGGTCAATGGAACCGAAGGTAGGGTTTTCCAACGCATTGCTCATTACTCGCGCTTTGCAGTGTTGTGCACTGTTCACGCCCGGCTGAATAGTATGCATTTATCGCCTTGAGTTACGTACTGTTAACATTGAAACCGGGCTGGAAAAGAGCGAGAGTGTTTGACCCTCTGCTGCACCAGTGTTGAGGAGCGTATGTTTTTATCGGACGCAAAAAAAAAGATAACGTGAGCAGCGCAAACACACCATTTATTTTAAAGCTACCATGTCAAACCCACAGCAAGCAGGCATCACTGAGCACTAAACTCTTATCACCGCGCACAAAGAGTCGGTTCATAATCATTGCCAACTGAGCAGGGAGCAAATTCATTGTAATTGTACCCAGTTGCAACTCAGGATCAGTACTTTCTGCTCGATTATTTAAGTACCACATAATGCTATTATGTACATGTGCAAGGATAATGCATTCACAGACTGAGCAAGTGTGTGGATGTACTAGCACGGCCGCTTGATGCAAAGCGCGAAGCGAGGTGCGGCCAGCCACGTCGCGCCGCCGCCAATGGGCGCGCGCGACGTGTTGGAAGAGGCGGAAAAAGGAGACAAAGCTGCAGTTATTATCCGCAACCAAGTGGCTAGTTTTAATAAGAAGCCTACAATGAAGGAATTCTGCGGGAATGTGTTTTGTGGAAAGCCTGCTCAAACAAAGGGTATGAACACGTTTGAAGCAGAGGCCTTTTGAAGCTCCCATGTCGTTCTACGCTCCAAAATTACGTAGGGCATTCAACCGGCGAAATTGGAATGACTTCACTGATAAGAGAGCGGCTTCGTGTGGAGCACGAAGGGCTAGGTGTGGAGCAGGAAGCTTACTGTTCGCTCATTGTCGATGAGATGTCGATATCTCAGAAAGTTGTATACGACCAACAGGTGGACAAGATATTTGGTCTTGTTGACATGGGCCCCGAGGATCAACCTAGTGCAGCCCTTCAGGTGGCAAACCGCTTGTTGTGCTTCGTTTCAAGAGGACTATCGACAGCCTATATGTCATACCGGTTGGCTATTTCTTCACGCGGTGCCTCAAGAACGCCAAGCTCTCTACAATGACAATGGAAGTCATGAAGGCAGTCGAAGATGTGGGTTTTCGCGTACTAAGAATCGTCACCGACAACCACCAAAGAAACGTGGCTCTTTTCAAAGGCCTCTCAGAAGATGGCACGCTTGCGCATGCCGTGCTTCACCCTCTGCGGACAGGCCACCCACTGTTTTTGTCCTTTGACCCTAATCACCTTATAAAGAATCTTCGCACTAACGTTCTTGAGCGAGAAATGATATATGGCGAATCACTCATCCAAGGGGGTTTCAACTTAAAGAAGTTCTTTGAAATTCAGTCACAGCTGCTGGTCAAGCAAGTCAGGTTCCTTAGCCGTGCACACGTTGAACCCAACAACTTGGAAAAATGAAGGTGTGAAGGGCCACTCAAATATTTTCTGCGCCAACAATAGCAACACTCCAGTTTCTTCAGGAGAACCCAAACTGTCATCCTGATGCAGGCCAG
>JARKHS020017582.1:175000-187040 GCA_030143305.2 Amblyomma americanum | reverse complement strand
TACATTCCTTGTGTGTGCTACGAGGTTCCACGTTCGACGGCGCGGCGTAGACGGAGACCCAGATGACAGGCATCATCAATTACCCAGCCATGCTCGTTGAGAGTGACAAAAAGAACGAAGGGGTTTAAGCCCAACCGGACCCAACCGGACCCGCCGCCGCCGCCGCGGGGAAACAGGCTTTATCCTCCCCAATTGGCGTGGCGGTTCCAGGGGCGGCCCTTCCGAGCACATTCCAGGACAAGGGAACTGTCAGCGGGCCAGAGCGCGCCTTACCTTGAGGAGCGAGTGTCAGTTGATGGATGGAGAATGGAGGCCGGTGACCCGCGGGAACTGTCAGCAAGCCAGAGCGCGCCTTACCACAGCCGACGCTATGCGCTACCTCGAAGACAACATTCTTTCCCGCGGACTCAACACGTGAGGGGGGCGAGACCACGATGCGGTGGTATGTTTGTGCGCCCAAGTGAAAGCCCTAGCCCCCCCTCCTTCCCCTCCGGCGTGGGCGTCCTCACCCTAGGGAGTGTGGAGAAGAGGATATAAAAATCGAGAAGCAGTACGGAAGAGGCACGCTCAGGACGACATCGTTCGCCAAGAGGGCCTTCAGCGCGGAAGCCCGACGGCGTGCAGCTTCTGCCAGCAACCGCTCGAGCCCAACTCCGGAGCCACTCCATCGCCCCCATGAAGTCGTCGGCACGTAAGCTCGGACGCCCCAGCCTCTGATGTATAATCTTAATCATGTGTAATTATTGAATATACCTGTTTGTTTAAACTGAGCCATACGGTGTCTCTTTGCCTCTCCGTCCCGTGTGGACCTGCGCATTATGGGGGTCATCACAGTAGCACTGACTAATCGGGCCTAACGTGTAGCATCAGGGCTGTTCGGAAACATGCTTCGTGCCGCTGTGTCAGAGCGGCTACTGGTCGAATCCGGACAAGGTTTTTTATGTTCTGCGCGCCTTCAGGCCCTGCACGACGTGTGGAGTGGGAGCGGCTGATCAAATGATCAAAACAAAGGACCGCAAACTGATTCCAACGCATGTTGCCTGCGAGTAGCCTTTTAAGGAGAGTTACGTCGAGACGGCGTGCAAATTAACAATGGGTCGCATCGTAAACGAGCTCGCCAAACACAGAACGCTATCTCGAGGAACCAAATTCAGATATTTTTTGTTTCGATATTAAACAGCTAGCTCAGCGCGATGCCTTTTTCTCAGAAAGTTTAGGCAGTGACTACAAAATTTTTTACACACTGATTATTGCGGTGGCTTTTTGTACAGTTTGTGCTATTCTTGACATTGTATATTAGATTCTGTGATACAATCACCATAATCTTTTGTTCTTGCCTATACTTTCCTAAAGAAAAAGAGAAAGCTCACAGACATCTGCCTAAAATCTGTTTCTCTATCAATCAAGCTAAGACATACAAGTAAAACGCATCAAAAGCAAGTGCAGTTCACACTGCTTCTGTTGATCATCATTATCGATCATAGGAGACGTGCTGTGCTGGAAAGAGTAAAATAATTGTCCCTGATTTTTTATATATATATGTGACTTTATAAGACGTCGTCTGACTAATATATCAACATTGCAGCCCGCGCGGTTGAACTGAAGAAACGTCAGCCAATCAACCAATTAGTGCTGCAGCATTAGACTGCAACACTGAGATAACTTGGGTCATAACAAGAAAGCGGAGAGGATGCAAAGCTGGCGTAATGACCTTTGCAAAATATACGAATGCTATTTTTAATTACCAGCCTCACACCAGCACCCCTGCAGCGTCGGCATGAACCCTTTATGGGATAATTTTTGATCGCGAATAAGAATGGTCGCTGCTACAAGGTCGTTGTTCTTACGCACTGCTTATGCTCAGGAAGGCTAAATACAGGGGTCTGTTTTACGCCTTAGCTATTTCCATGCATTGGGTAAGCACGAACAGGCTGCCATCTAAGCCCCCTACCGCCGCGGTGGCTGAGTGGTTATGGCGCTCGGCTGCTGGTCCGAAAGACGCGGGTTCGATCCCGGCCGCGGCCGTCGAATTTCGATGGAGGCAAAATTCTAGAGGCCCGTGTGCTGTGTTATGTCAGCGCACGTTAAAGAACCTCAGGTGGTCGAAATTTCCGGAGCCCTTCACTACGGCGTCTCTCATAGCCCGAGTCGCTTTGGGACGTTAAACCCCCATAAACGAAACCAAACAAAGCCCCCTACATCTTCTGAAGCCGTTCTGAAGTTCTCAGGTATCAGATATTATGGGTGAAATGTATTATTACCCATGACTGCATTTTTAATTTCATCGCCTGCACTGTGAGCGTTTATTTATTTAACAGACGTTATCATAATTAGTCTGATGAATTTTTGTACATGCTAACTTCTTTCGATTTATAAATGAAATTCATATTACTCGTACGGAAGCTGTGCGGAATTCGCTTATTTGTTATAACTGTTTCCAACGCTTTCAACAACGTTTTCGTGTTCCTTTGACCAAGGTCATTAATCAGCTTGATTGAAATTTCGTCTAACCCTGGGGATGTGCATATAGGATTATTTTCTTCACCTTTTTCCAGTTAGGATGGGCCATTTCTGAGCTGCTTTCTATTATGCTGTCATTGTGTTGCTCCCTCATGGGGGTGGATTGCCCTATCGTAGCTCCTAAATGACTCGCCTGTAACTGATGTAATGTATTTCACAACGTCGCCTCCCTGTAAACATTTTACCCCGGCACCTTTAATACGTTGTTGCTGCTCTTATTCTTTTTATCCAGCTAGATTATGTGGTTCCAGAATTTTCTTGGCCCACCTTTAGTTACATCGCGGTTTTCAGCCATCGTGCGACCAGTGGCCTGCTTTATTTTACACTGGACGAGGACCTGCAATTCAGTTTCTTTCGTCGGAATGATTGCCATTTTTGGTCTATTTCCTCTTGAGATAACTGCACCATCTTTGCTTCCCTAAGTCCTGTTGAAGCCACCCGTCGTTGTTCGATGGCCTCCTTAATTTCCTTTTTCCACCAGTTTCGGGGCTTCCACTTTCCTCACCAACGGCTTACCTCTTTACTTTTTCATGTCTCTACTGATGAGTAGTTGTATTTATAATCGCACATTTCCATTGGGCGTCCTATTGCGTCATTAATTCCGGCTGCTATTAGGGCTTTTTGTTCTTCCTTTAACTTTGCGTTCGCTTTTTGTCTTCCGGGCATTTCTCGTTTGATCAGGGCTGACATGTGCCGCATAATGCGCTTATAGTTAGTTCCCAGACTGTACTCCCCATCTTCGTCTGTTACAGTTTTTGCGAGCTTGCTTTGGATCCCCTGCGACATTTGGCAGTAGTGAATGGTCGTGTGCCCGTTACGAAATTTCTCCGTCATTTGTCCCTTACTTTTAGTTTCTGTACTTAAAATAACTAAGCTGCGCCAGTGACAGCAGTCTGACATTAACTTTCCGTGACAATCTGAGCCTATATTCCAACCCTCGATGTGTTGATTCATGTCACACAACAAAACAATTCCACCACCGTCTTCAAGCTGTTTAATATTGTCATTGAGACAATTTACTAGGTCCTTGTTTCCTTGCCTGCATTTATCCGCTTTACCTGAATAAACTGCCTCTAGCCATGTCCTTTTAGCGGCAAACGTTCTCGTTGTCAAGACATCTTCTTTGCATCATCATCATCATCATCATCATCATAATCATCAGCCTTACTAAACCCACTGCAGGGCAAAGGCCTCTCCCATGTCTCTCCAATTAACCCTATCCTTTGCCAGCTGCATCCACCCTTTGCCTGCAAACTTCTTAATCTCATCCGCCCACCTAACCTTCTGCCGCCCCCTGCTGCGCTTACTTTCTCTTGGAATCCACTCCGTTACCCTTAAGGACCAGCAGTTATCTTGCCTTCGCATTACATGCCCTGCCCAAGCCCATTTCTTTCTTTTGTTTTCGACTAGGATGTCATTAACCCGTGTTTGTTCCCTCACCCACTCTGCCCGCTTCCGATCTCTTAACGTTACACCTATCATTTTTCTTTCCATGGCTCGCTGCGTTGTCCTTAACTTAAGCTGAACTCTTTCGTTAGCCTCCACGTTTCTGCTCCGTAGGTGAGTACCGGTAAGATTATGCTGTTGTACACTTTCCTCTTGAGGGAAATTGGTAAACTGCCACTCATGATTTGCGAGAATTTGCCATATGCGCTCCATCTCATTCTTATCCTTCTAGTTATCTCCCTCTCATGACCCGGATTAGCTGTCGCTACCTGCCCTAAGTAGACGTATTCCGTCACAATTTCTAGGCTCTCTCTGCCAATTGTGAACTGTTGTTCTCTTGCCAGGCTGTTGAACGTTACCTTGGTTTTCTGCATGTTAATTTTTAGACCCATCGATCTGCTCTGCCTGTCTAACTCATTGATCATGATTTGCAGTTCACCTCCTGAGTGACTCAGCAAGGTAATATCACCAGCAAATCGCAGATCATTTAGGTATTCTCCATTTCTTCTTATTCCCAACTGTTCCCAATTCAGGCCTCGAAATACCTCCTGTAAACATGCGGTGAACAGCATTGGCGAGATCGTGTCTCCTTGCCTGACGCCCTTCTTTATTGGAATTTTATTGCTGACTTTATGGATGACTATAGTAGCTGTGCAGTTGCTATATATATCTTCCAGTATTTTGACATAAGGCTCTTCTACCCCCTGATTACGCAATGCCTGTATGACTGCTGAGGTTTCCACTGAGTCGAATACTTTCTCGTAATCAATGAAAGCTATATATAGAGGTTGGTTATATTCTGCGCATTTCTCTATCACCTGATTGATAGTGTGAATATGATCTATTGTGGAATATCTTTTACGAAAGCCTGCCTGATCATTTGGTTGATTAAAGTCTAACGTTGCCCTGACTCTATTAGCGATTACCTTAATAAATACTTTGTAGGCAACGGATAGTAAGCTGATCGGCCTGTAATTTTTCAAGTCCTTGGCGTCTCCCTTCTTATGAATTAAGATAATGTTTGCATTCTTCTAAGCTTCTGGTACAGTCGAGGTCATAAGGCATTGCGTATACAAGGTGGCTAGTTTTTCTAGCATGATGTCCCCTCCATCCTTCAACAGATCTGCTGTTACCTGATCCTCGCCAGCTGCTTTCCCCCTTTTCATTGCTTCTAAGGCTTTCTTTACTTCATCCTTCGTTACTGGTGGGATGACGCATTCCTGTGCACTGCTGTGTTTCTCATTAACGCTCTGATTACATTGGCTACTGTACAGGTCTGTGTAGAGCTCTTCGGCTAAGTTAACTATCTTATCCATATTGCTAATGACATTGCCCTGCTTGTCTCTTAATGCATACATCTGGTTTTTAGCTATGCCTAGCTTCCTCTTCACTGTTTTTAGGCTACCTCCGTTCTTTATAGCATGCTCGATTCTCTCCATATTAAACTTCCTTATGTCGGCTACCTTGCGCTTATTTATTAACTTTGATAGCTCCGTTAGTTCTATTCTATCGGTATGGTTAGATGCCCTCATGTGTTGGCGCTTCTTAATCAGATCTTTCGTCACCTGAGATAGCTTCCCGGTATCTTTTCGAACTGTCCTACCGCCTACTTCTACTGCGCTCTCCGTAATTACTGATGTCAGATTATCGTGCATTGAATGAACGTCAAGATCATCTTCCTCAGTTAAAGCCGAATATCTGTTTTGCAGCGCTATCCTAAACTCCTGTGCTTTCCCTCTTACGGCTAACTCGTTAATGGTCTTCTTCTTCACTAGCTTCGTCCGTTCCCTCTTCAAGCCTAAGCTAATTCTAGACCTTACCATTCTGTGGTCGCTACAACGCACCTTTCCGAGGACGGCCACATCCTGAATGATGCCAGGTTTAGCGCATAGTATGAAGTCGATTCACATTTTTAATCTCACCATTGGGGCTCTTCCAGGTCCGCTTACTGTTTTCTCGTTTGCGGAAGAAGGTAATCATGATCCGTAAATTATTGCTATCCGCGAATTCGACTAATAACTCTCCCCTGCTATGTCTAGAGCCTATCCCATAGTCACCTACCGCGTGGTCGTCAGCCTGCTTCTTGCCCACCTTCGCATTGATGTCGCCCATCAGTACAGTGTACTGCGATTTTACTTTATTCATTGCCGATTCTACGTCCTCATAGAAACTTTCAACGGTCTGGTCATCATGGCTGGACGTGGGTGCGTAGGCCTGCACCACTTTCAGCTTGTACCTCCTATTCAGCCTAATTGCTATAGCTGCTACCCTCTCGTTAATGCTGAAAAACACCTCTACGTTGCCAGCTATATCCTTATTAATGAGGAATCCTACACCTAGTTCTCGTCTATCCTCTAGCCCGCGATAGCACAGTATGTGTCCGTCCTTTAGTACTGTATGCGCCTCACCTGTCCTCCTAACTTCGCTAAGCCCTATCACATCCCAATTAATTCCCGCTAGTTCCTCAAACAGCACTGCTAGGCTAGCCTCACTAGCTAAAGTTCTAGCCTTAAACGTTGCCAGGTTCAGATTCCAATGGCGGCCTGTCCGGAGCCAGAGATTCTTAGCACCCTCCGCTGCGTCACAGGTCTGACCGCCGCCGTGGTCAGTTGCTCTGCAGCCGCTGGGGACTGAGGGCCGAGGGTTAATTGGTATGATCATAGAAGGTTGTGGCCAAGTTCTACACCAGGGTGGCCAAATCCTGCTCTGGTGAGAGAGTGCGTTGTCGGTTCTGGTCACCGAGATCAGGCCGCACTCCAGGCCTGGTTATGCAATTCTATCGACACGCGGATTTTTTTTAAACCCGGTGGAGAATTGCGCGGCACCAGGATTTGAGCCTCGGTCCTCTTGCACGCGAGGCGGACGTTCTACCTCTACGCCATCGCTGCTTGTCATCTTTATTCTTTGCCAATTTGTTCCTTTATGCATCAGCACACCTACCCTCCCCCATTCTTCTCGATTATTGTTATGTTGCGCCCTCCTCAGACGTCGCCATTGTAGGGAATTTACGGGGTCGCCGCGGAGAGCCAGAGCAAGAGGACCAACGTAGCAGGCTTTTAGCACCGAACAGCCCATGCCGTGCATGCACGCCGAGCACGCGCAGTTCATCTGATTCTTCTTCCGCCGGCTGGAAAAGCCGATCTTAGCGCCTCCGCTTTGCAGCATAACAGTGTTCTACAGGGCCCCCCACCCAGAAAGAGCTGCGAAATGCACTCGCCGACGGGGCAGAAATGGGGCTGCTTGGCGTCAGGCAGGTGGGCAGTTAAGCCGGCAACATCCGAGGGGAGCTTTTGGGGAGGAGTCTCTGGGTATGCGGGCTTGAGGCAATCCAAAAAGCCTGCCTCTTCCCGAACGTTCAGCAGGATAGTCGGCGACTTTGTCGTCTTGTTGAGGACGCAGGACGGGCCGTCGTACGAGGGGGTAAGAGGCGCCTTTGCAGCGTCTCGCCTTAGAAAAACATGTGTCAACGAGGAAGTCCAAGGTGTACAAAGTCATGGCGGTCAGATGATCGAGGCCGCACTGGGCGCAGGTGTTGAATACAGCCCTGTAGGCACTGGAGGTACTATAGGGGCTGGGACGAGGGAGACGAAGGAACGAACAAGTTTCCGGGAAGCCGCAGGGGTACACCGAAGACGAGTTCGGCCGCCGAACTGCCAAGGTCACGAGAAAGCACAGCGCGTAGGCACAAGGAGCACCAGAGGAAAGTGGCCGACCCAGCGCTCGCGATCCAGGCGCGCAGTGACGGCAGCCTTGAGCTGGCGATGGAGCCGATCGACTATGCCGTTTGCACAGTGATGGTATGCTGTGGTTCGGGAGTAATTAGCGTCGAGCCGACCGGTGAGGGAAGTGAAGAAGGTGCATTGGAACTGGCGGCCACTATCCATGGTAACAATGCCGGCCAACCTAAGCGGGAAACCCATGCTGACACGAAGGTTTGACAACTTTTTTCGCAGTAATACCCCGAATGGGCACTGCTTCGGGCCAGCGGGTTAAGTTCTGAATAAACCGTCAATATACAGTGGATATACTAGATATCTGGGATGTCTCGCAGAGAGCGTACGCATCTGTTTCATCGTCACTGAACTCCTGTTCTATTTCTAACCATTTCACTTTCTTTCTACTGCCATGTATGTTTAAGCAACTGACCCTGATGTTAAATTTTTTTTGTAGTTTTCATCCTTCCTAGTGGCCATTTTGTTGGGCTCATCCTCCATTATTTCGCTTTATTTTTGCTTCTACTTGCCTTTTGCACTGAGCCTCCCTTGACCCCTAAAAAGCTACTGCCCACCAGGCACCAGCAGATCTCTACTCCTACCCTGACACTTTCCTGCACTTCCCTGTTTTAATGTTTGCCACTTCGAAGCCTTTTTGAGGCTTACCTACCTTATCTCCCGATTAATAGTCAGCACGTCCTTGGTAATTTTCTGTTACGTGCTTGCACCTCCGGTACTGTGCCCACCACGATCTGCACTTGCTGTGGTATTGCCCTTATATCGTCAACTCCCCGAGCTAATCTTTCCACAACTTGTGTGGTGTCACCGTTGAGGACATCATTCAGCCCCGTCGCTACCATTACCAGGTTACGCCCTGCCACATTCTAAGACAGTTTGCTTTTCGTCTCTCTTAGCTGGCTTTTCATTGTCCTCCTTGGGAAAGTCCCGACTGGTACTCTCCTATCTTCTTTTTCCCACTCCATTATTGCTCCTTGGCACCTCCTCATGTTTGATTCACCAGCGTTAAGCACATGACAACTTTTTTCCTCCCTGCCAACCTCCTGATTATGCTATATGTTATCACTGTGACCTCATTTCTGGATTTACCTTGTTCCCTTTCTCCCCATTCACTCCAAACTTCTTGAGTTCTACCTGTGAATAGCTGTCCCTGTCGAAACCTGCTTGGTTATGCTAACTGCCTAGGCCAATGCGGGCCCCATCCGTGCGGCTCGCGCTGGAATGTCCGCCATTGTGGTTTCCGATGGCGGTGTCACCCATTTTTCTTCAGTCTGACGAAGCAGCTCCTAAACATTTCGGTTTTCTGCTTTTTCTACCTCTACCTTTTTTTGTAGAGGATCAATACGTGACGATAATTTGGCTTTTCTTGCCAAGCCTTTCCCTGCGTGCACTTAACAAATATTTGCGCATGAAATCCGCGCCTGAGCATCCTCTTCCGGTTCGAATCGCTTTTCCTTCACGTTTACCAACTCCTCACACTCCCTGCATTTAACCTTCATTTCCTTGACCGTATTATAGCCACTTGAATATTGTCACCGCCAAACGCTCAGAAAATGTACAGGCTACCCGCCGCGGTGGCTCAGTGGTTAGGGCGCTAGGCTACTGATCCGGAGTTCCCGGGTTCGAACCCTACCGCGATGGCTGCGTTTTAATGGAGGAAAAACGCTAAGGCGCCCGTGTGCTGTGCGATGTCAGTGCACAATATAGATCCCCAGGGGGTGTAAATTATTCCGGAGCCCTCCACTACGGCACCTCTTTCTTCCTTTCTTCTTCCACTTCCTCCGTTATCCCTTCCCTTACGGCGCGGTTCAGGTTTCCAACGATATATGAGACATATACTGCGCCATCTTTTTCCCGTCAAAAACAATTATTATTATTATTATTATTATTATTATTATTATTATTATTATTAAAAACACCTGCAAACACATATTCAAATCAAATTCTGCCTTCTGCAAATGGAGGAAAAACGCTAAGGCGCCCGTGTGCTGTGCGATGTCAGTGCACATTATAGATCCCCAGGGGATGTAAATTATTCCGGAGCCCTCCACTACGGCACCTCTTTCTTCCTTTCTTCTTCCACTTCCTCCGTTATCCCTTCTCTTACGGCGCGGTTCAGGTTTCCAACGATATATGAGACATATACTGCGCCATCTCTTTCCCGCCAAAAACAATTATTATTATTATTATTATTATTATTATTATTATTATTATTATTATTAAAAACACCTGCAAACACATATTCAAATCAAATTCTGCCTTCTGCAAATGGAGGCAATACGCTAAGGCGCTCGTGTGCTGTGCGATGACAGTGCACGTTAAAGATCTCCAGGTGGTCGAAATTATTCCAGAGCCCTCCACTACGGCACCTCTCTCTTCCTTTCTTCTTTCACTCTCTCCTTTATTCCTTCCCTTACGGCGCGGTTCAGGTGTCCAACGATATATGAGACAGGTACTGCGCCATTTCTTTCCCAAGAACAAATTATTATTATTATTATTTCTTATTATTATTATTATTATTATTACTACTACTACAAATGCCGATAACCTAGAAAAATAATAAATAGCCTTCTAAAATAATTAACACCTTGATAAAATAACTAACTCAAGAATGAGCGCTGAAAACGATAGGTGCCGGAACCTAACTAACCTAAATCTAAATGGGCCTTGCTTTCACAATATAAAGGAAAGAGCACCTCAATTAGACGCTGTCACGTCGCTCCACAGCCGTCAGTCAGTCTGGTCCCGGTCACCAGTCTAACCATAAGGGCGCAGAAACATGCATCCGCACCACACATCTATCGAGCTCAGACTAAGGGGTTGGCAGCACCGCCTTGTCGCGGGCTCCAGGAAGGCATCACCGAAGTGACTACGCGAGCACGCGCCTTCGGAATACTAGCCAACATATTCGAGGCACTTTGATCAATTAGAAAGGGCGTCATGGCTCCTGTACTTGACCGCTGGTCGCACCTAGCCGTCAGCCGTCCGGTATCCCGCCCAAAAGCAATGGAACAAGCATTGACGGGCATCTGCGCTGAAACAGCTGCGGTAAAAGCTCGGTGGTGGCCTGGATGGCGGGCTCCAATGGTGCTCTTGGGAGCTCGGACGAGGTGCACCTTCGTTGGTGCCGACGAAGCCCACACCGTCTCCGAGGTGTTGTGTCAGCGTTTTGATTGAGGCCGTGGGAGAGCTGATCGAGAGATCCTGACGCAACCGACTGATCCGGATGACAAAGGATCGGTGCTTGGGGAGCAGATGCAGCGGTGGTTCAAGAGCGGACAGTGGCAAGCTGCGCACAGGAGTGTGCGACCGCTCTTACCTTGTCAGCGGAGTCGGCGAGCTTGGAGAGGCCCATAGTGGAGGCAGGGGCCAGGACAACCTGGATGTCTGCCGAAAACCGCTGGAGGGGACCAACAGCTCTCGCAGAAATGTGCATCGGCCGTGCGTGCTCGTGCATCGAGGTGTGTTATGCGACGTAGAAGTTGGCCGGGGCGGATGTCACTAAGCTCTTCTGCTTTTAGAAGCTGCGGAATCTGCGTACGCTGTGACGCTGCACTGTGCGCAAGGAGCGCCGCCTTGAGCTGGTCTCAGGGATCCGCCTGGGAGTTCAAACGGACCTGGGCTAGGCTGACGGCTACCTATTCAGACGAGTGGGAGGTATTGAGGATACGACGTGTAAACACCACGTGGCTTGCGATGTGATCCTGTACATGTCGTAATGACATAATATTCTCATGTGTGCCTTAGCCATATGAGAAGGCTGGTTGCACTTTCCAGTATATGGTACCTGTTTTCACGAGCCCTTGGTGAGCTTTGGACAGGCCACAGTCCCGAGAACGGGGGACAGAATTCTCTGAAGGTGTCGTCGAGTACTATTTTTGTGAGGTCGAACAAACATTAGGTTTTCTTTTCACAACTTATTCTCTGTTTGGGAATGGTGCCCTATCATGGCTAAAAATTGTAATAGATGCATATAGCCGCCAATTGTCTTAATGTATGTTGTGCTGCCGTCACTTGACCCCCTGCTGCACTTCGGATATACCTGTAGTGATCAGTATTCCTCTAACACAAGGCTCGATAAGGGAAACCACCTCCCTCGAATCGGAAGAGGCGGCCATAGCACTGGTCACAGCACCTTCCACTGCTACACACATAATGAGCGACTCCAAAACCGCAATTAGGAATTTCTCCAACGGACAGATCCATTCCACAACCTACAAAATTCTGCAATCAAGACCCCACGACCCCCGACCAATTCAACTTGTTTGGGTGCCAGCCCACACAGGCAACGCCGGAAACGAGGAGGCGCACTCTATTGCTCGAGTGTACGTCAACCGAGCAGG